>JAJQKJ010001222.1:0-58031 GCA_029574335.1 Rana kukunoris | reverse complement strand
TTATGGATTGTGGGGGGACCCCCACGCCGTTTTTTTCGGAGTAGGGGGTCTCCTCACAACCCATAATAGACCTAAGGGCCCGTTATGCTCCTGAGGGGGGAACCCATGCTGGAATTTTTTTTTAAATCTGGCGGGGACTTCCCCTTCAGGATTCATAACAAACGCCGCCCACATGTAGAATTGGCGGGAATCCACATCGGTTCTATGACGCGCTCGCTGGAATGTGCTTTTACTATTCCAGCGAGTGCGAGATGTCGGCACCCTGTCGCCGAGAGTCAGCGCGATGCTGTCGCGCTAAAGGCACTGTAAGCGAAGCAAATACTGTGCATATCATGGTTGCGGGGACATGGAGTTAGCACATGAGTGATACTCACCGCCATTAACATATGGGAAATTATAAAAGGGTGGTTGCCGTGCCATAACCCAATCCCAGGAGGAAGTCTTGATGATGAAACGCATTGGAACATGATGTACGGCACCCATTAGTGAGGTTGGGTTCAATTCCGAGGGTTACGATTTTGTGCGAGTAAGATACTGTTCACACCCGCTAGACCATTGTGACCGTGTCATGTAAGTTCCCTACTGCTGCAGTGGATTTGTCACATGCTGTTACTTATTTGATTCCCCGTGAGTGTATTTGATGAAAATGTATTCAAATGAAAAAAGCTTCAAACGATACTGCACTATTGGAGCACTTGTTTTTTCATATGTGAATTCTCCATGAGATCTACTTTCACGATTGGATATCGATGGGTGATTTAACCCTTTGTGGGTTGTCGGGTATTTGCTGTGCATGAGAGTGTCAGGCAACTTCATCTGGTGAGTGCACATCTAGAGGGGAAAGGAGTCACCATTTGACACACGATGTGGTGAATGATTTTTGAAGTCAATCCTTTCATGCTTCACCATGTTGAATCACATTGAGCTTTCGTGCTTCGTTAATGGACTGTTCAGTTGTGGACACTGAAATATGTCATTCGATTTTCTAGTGCATAGTAATGAATACTTGTGTACCATTTCTTTTTTGAATATTGTACTTGTGTACCATTCCTTTTTGCTCTTTTGATTATTTTTCATTTGGCACTGAAAGGGTACAGTACACGCACAACATTTGCAGAAGAAATGATCATAGTAATAAACACATTTAATTAAAAAGTATGAGACTTGAATCTCATCTTTAGGCAATAGGTTCTTCATTATCTTTCTGATGGGGTCCTGTTTGATGTGACCCCAATGCTACACACAGCACATCAGCTGGGGAATATTACACATATCATTTTGAATGAGAAATTTATCAAGAAAAGTTCTGTCTCATAGTTGCCATTATGGCCAGATGAACAGAAATTGTGAGACCACTGAGGTCACATGGCTCCCCACCTAGCGGCAAAACATTAATCTTCCTGCTTGTGCTCCTCACTTTGAAATATTGCACCATACATATTCTCATGTCATTTGGTTTGATGAATAACCCCTTTAACTCTGCTAATATGCCAAGAGGTCCTTATTACATAAAGACTAACATTATAGGAGCAATGCACACAAAGTATTTAAGGTCTTTAAAGTGTAATGTTCAATATTTTGCCATTTAATTACCATTGATATTTCAATACATTTTAAGGCCCTAAAGTACAATTATTCTGTGTTTACACTAAAAATAATAGCTTTACAAATTGGATTTTTGACATGAACTTGGCCTTACTTAACACTTTTGAACCCAATTTCCCCCTTTGGGCATCTAATCACTTTCAGTGGACCTTATCCAAACATGCAATCATGTGCAGATACATAAAAAAAAAAAAAAAATACTTGAAATATCACAAGCTCATTTCACTGCACTTTACACCTATCTTACAGTAATTTAGGCCCAAAGTGTAACATTTCTAAAAAACAAAACTTTTAAAAAGTAGTGGAAGTGGCTATAACATGTTTCTGCCTCTGCTTAAACTTTATTTCAGGGGATTACTGTAAATCCTATCTTCCAGCATGGCAGAAGGACTCAGTAGGACAGTGATGTCATTACACTTGTAGTCCATATATTACTTCTTTCGGCCCCATAACAGAAGGTCTGTGTTATTTTATGTTATATTATGGGCAGCACAGTGGTGCAGTGAGTAGCACTTTCGCCTAGCAGCAAAAGGGTCGCTGGTTCGAATCCCAACCACGACACCATCTGCCTGGAGTTTGCATGTTCTCTCTGGGTACTCCGGTTTCCTCCCACACTCCAAAGACATGTATATGTATATGTGTGTATGACTGTGTGTCCCTAGTGTGTCTAGATCCTACAGGGTAAAAATGACTGCACCAGCCAAGCAGACACTGGCTGGAAAAAGCGCCCAGAGGCGATTCAGTTCGCATGCGTTGCGCTATACAAGTCATTCATTTATTCATTCATGTGTATTTATTAATTTTGTATTCATAGGATGCATTAAGGTGAAAAAACACAAAAGTTTACAACCCCTTTAACAACCAGCGTTTTCAGGTTCCTCCAGACATTAACAGCATTAGCCTTTGTTTTTTTTGAGCAGGGAAGAGTTAGAACCTCTGAAAAGTTTTTATTGCTGTCTGTGATCTATATATACAGCGTATATTAGCTGAATGTGGCCATGAAGTAATTTATTTGATGAAATGTAGACATTTTGGAAACATTACTAACCACAGAATCACTGTTCTGTATGAGTAAAAAGGAAGATGTTTTTCATCTGGCTTACTGCAGACTGGGCAGATGTTGGGCAAGGTCCACATCAGATACTTTCTGTGGTCTGCTGGATATGGCTTGTTTGGAACAGGAACTCAACACCTGAACATATCTGGTATGGCTTAATGACATACAACTGGAGTTTAGTGTTACAATGAATACACACATTCATCTTACCATCAGACCATTCAGTATTTTTACCCTAAAAACAGTCCCGTACACATGGGCAGAATGCCAGCAGACATTTTCCGATTAAAAAAAACGGCCGACATTCTTCCCGTGTGTATATCGGTCTGTCCGACAGAAGGCGGCTTCTGTCGGACATGCATGCTAGAAAACCAGCAGCCGACTGATTCCCGATCAGAACTCTCAGCCAAAGGCAAAATTACCAAAAATATGTAGAAGAATACATATTGGCCTAAACCAGGGATATGCAATTAGCGGACCTCCAGCTGTTGCAGAACTACAAATCCCATGAGGCATAGCAAGACTCTTGCAGCCACAAGCATGACACCCAGAGTTAGAGGCATGATGGTACTTGTAGTTTTGCAACAGCTGGAGGTCCACTAATTGCAGATCCCTGGCCTAAACGAATGAAGATATTTTTATTTATTTTTTGGGGTATGTGATAAAGCAGAAAAAAAAATATATATATATATATATATATATATACCCGCGCGTATCTTTGTGCGGGCGTAGCATATCTTATTTATGCTACGCCGCTGTAACTTAGAGAGGCAAGTGCTGTATTCACAAAGCACTTGCTCCCTAAGTTACGGCACCGTAGCGTAAATGGGCTGGTGTAAGTCTGCGTAATTCAAAGTAGCTAGGCAGTGGGCGTGTTTTAGTATAATGATCCGTGACCCCATGCGCCATCCGTGGACGTATTCCAGTGCGCATGTTCAGAATCACATTGGATAGAATGCCTAAGTGACGTCGGCGCGCAATGTTTACGACGTGTGAACGTAACCTACGCCCAGCCCTATTCACGTACTACGTAAACGGCGTAAACAACGTAAAATTTGACGGCGTCATTCCCTGGCCCATACCTTAGCATCAGCTGCGCCTCATATAAGCAGGGGTAACTTTACGCCGGACGTAAGCCTTACGCAAATCGCGTATATGAAGCGGCCGGGCGCATCTGCGTTCGTGAATCGGCGTATCTTGCTAATTTGCATATTTTACATGGGAACGCTGCATCCAGCATAACTATGCCACGCCCACGATACGCCGGTGTAGGCAAGTTATGCCGGACGACTGAAGCCATGTTTTTCTGCGTATGTTGCTTTGCGAATCGGCGCAAAGATACGACGGCGCACATTTGAAATTACGGCGGTGTATCTGGATATACGCCAGTGTAATTCTTTGTGAATCCGGGCCTAAGTGTTTAGTTGGCAGTGTTAGTACTTACTTGCTTCTGTTGCCTAAAACTGTTCATATATACTCCAGAATATTGTACACAGGAAGCTCTGTCTGGTAAACTTTGCACTCTTTCCCAGTGTGCTGCATTCCACTTTGAATATCAGGAAAGGTTTATGAATTGGCATTGCTTCCCAAAGGAAGACTTAAAAAAATGTTTACATGACCCAGATGTCACCCAGATGTCACTACTCCTAGCTTTAGCTCACTTTCTACAAAACAGCTCCCAACTGTCCCTGATTTGGAGCAATGTCCCTTTGTCCCTCATTCCCCCTCATTTGTCCCTCATTTTGGTCTGATCTATATACAGTAGATTTATCAAAAAGTGTTTCCCAGGCCTCATACACACAACCGTTTTCCTCGACAAAATCCATCAGGAAACTTGGTGGCAGAGCTTTTTTGCAGAGGAAAACGGTTGTGTGTATGCTTTTCATCGAGAAAACTGACGTGGAACTCGACTTAACAGCCCCTGAAACACACGGTCCCCCTTCTTCCAGGGGAAGAATAAGTCTGTCCAGCCTTTTTACCCCCTCCTTGACCACCTATTGGGCACACCTCCCCAGGAATTGACCAGAGGGTAGCCAATATTCAGGTCAGAGATTTGAATGTCCCTTCCTGAACTCTGGAAGATTCTCAACAGAGACAGGAGGAATCTATCTCATCAACCATGAATCCATGAACAGACCCAAACAAACAATCAACAACTGCTCCACTGATTACAGAGGAGCCAAAATCAGTACCATACTGACACAACCAGAAACTTGTCTGGAGAGATACAATTAGTACTATTAGTACTATACTGACACAACAATAAATATGTCAGGGGAGACATAATCAATGTCATGCTAATATAACCATAAACTTGTCCAGAGGGACACAATCAGTATGGTACAAGAAAAAAAGCCTGAACATGCAAATTTAGTACTGTACTGAAACAATTAGAAATCTGTCTGTACAAACACAAACAGTACAGAACTGTTTGTGTTTGTACAAACACATTTCTGGATGTGTCAGTACAATACTGACATAATGAGGAAAATGGGCCAGATTCGGATACAAATGTGTATCTATCCGGCAGCGTAGCGTATGCTGTTTACGCTACGCCTCCGCAAATTTTATGGGCAAGTGCCTTATTCAGAAAGCACTTGCTCCATAAGTTGTGGCGGCGTAGCGTAAAGTGTCCAGCGTCAGGGGGCCTAATTCAAATTAGTAATGTGGGGGCGTGATTCGCCGTCCATGGACGTATCCCAGTGCGCATGCGTGAAATCACGTCGCAACTTGTCAATGTAAACGACGTGAACGTCAATTATGTCCAGCCACATTCCCGAAGGATTTACGCAAACGACGTAAACGACGTACAATTCGACGCTGTCCCGACGTCCATACTTAACATTGGCTGCGCCTAATATAGCAGGGATAACTTTACGCCGGACTAATGCTTATGCAAACGGTGTAAACTACGACGCCCGGCCGCAAGTACGTTTTTGAATCGCCTTATCTAGCTCATTTGCATATTTTACGGGTAAAACGACTGAAGCACCACCTAGCGGCCAGCGTAAATATGCAACTAATATACGACGGTGTAACAGACTTACGCCGCTCGTATATTAGCTGAATTCCGGCGTATCTTGTTTTCTGAATACAGAAAAAAGATACGCCGGCTATTCTTAGTATTTACGCGGCGTATCTCTAGATACGCCGACGTAAATACTTTCTGAATCTGACGCAATGTCTTTAGAGATACAATTAGTAACATACTGACAAAAATAAACATAGAGCACTAACCCCCACTTGCCAACAAGTAGGGATGAGCCAAACACACCCCCGTTCGGTTCGCACCAGAACCTTCGAACGGAGCGAACGTTCGTGCGAACATTTAGAACCCCATTGACGTCTATGGGATTCGAATGTTTGAATTCAAAAGTGCTCATTTTAAAGCCTAATATGCCAGTTATTGTCGTTAAATGTCTCTGAGAACCCGGGTCTTGCCCCAGGGAACATGTATCAATGGAAAAAAAGTTTTAAAAACAGTTGTTTTTTCTGGAGCAGTGATTTTATTGATGCTTGAATAAAAAATAAAAATAAAAAAAATAATTCCTTTAAATATCGTACCTGCTGGGTGTCTATACTATGCCTGTGATAACGTCTTTGAATAGCACAATCACCTGCCTGCCAGTAAATTAGGAAGAACTGATCTAGCTAAACTATACAGTGTATAAATATATGTACAACTCCTGAGATGTATATATATCCTCTACACACTGTAACATTAATTGACTAGCTGCCTGCCTGCTCTAAATCTACCTGCAAAAAATTACACTATCTCTGTCTCTCTATGTTCTCTGTTAACTGCCGCCCTGCAGGCGGCCTTGTAGTGTGGGGCGTGTACTAAACCCCCTGACCCATAATTGGCCAAAGCCACCCTGGCTTTGACCAATTATGGCTCTCCGTTTTTTGTGCACTGTGATTGGCCAAGCATGCAGGTCATAGTGCATGCTTGGCCAATCATCAGCCAGCGATGCCGCAGTGAATTATGGTCTGTGAAACGTAACTCAAAATTAGTAATGTGGGGGCGTGATTCGCCGTCCATGGACGTATCCCAGTGCGCATGCGTGAAATCACGTCGCAACTTGTCAATGTAAACGACGTGAACGTCAATTATGTCCAGCCACATTCCCGAAGGATTTACGCAAACGACGTAAACGACGTACAATTCGACGCTGTCCCGACGTCCATACTTAACATTGGCTGCGCCTCATATAGCAGGGATAACTTTACGCCGGACTAATGCTTATGCAAACGGTGTAAACTACGACGCCCGGCCGCAAGTACGTTTTTGAATCGCCTTATCTAGCTCATTTGCATATTTTACGGGTAAAACGACTGAAGCACCACCTAGCGGCCAGCGTAAATATGCAACTAATATACGACGGTGTAACAGACTTACGCCGCTCGTATATTAGCTGAATTCCGGCGTATCTTGTTTTCTGAATACAGAAAAAAGATACGCCAGCTATTCTTAGTATTTACGCGGCGTATCTCCAGATACGCCGACGTAAATACTTTCTGAATCTGACGCAATGTCTTTAGAGATACAATTAGTAACATACTGACAAAAATAAACATAGAGCACTAACCCCCACTTGCCAACAAGTAGGGATGAGCCAAACACACCCCCGTTCGGTTCGCACCAGAACCTTCGAACGGAGCGAACGTTCGTGCGAACATTTAGAACCCCATTGACGTCTATGGGATTCGAATGTTTGAATTCAAAAGTGCTCATTTTAAAGCCTAATATGCCAGTTATTGTCGTTAAATGTCTCTGAGAACCCGGGTCTTGCCCCAGGGAACATGTATCAATGGAAAAAAAGTTTTAAAAACAGTTGTTTTTTCTGGAGCAGTGATTTTATTGATGCTTGAATAAAAAATAAAAATAAAAAAAATAATTCCTTTAAATATCGTACCTGCTGGGTGTCTATACTATGCCTGTGATAACGTCTTTGAATAGCACAATCACCTGCCTGCCAGTAAATTAGGAAGAACTGATCTAGCTAAACTATACAGTGTATAAATATATGTACAACTCCTGAGATGTATATATATCCTCTACACACTGTAACATTAATTGACTAGCTGCCTGCCTGCTCTAAATCTACCTGCAAAAAATTACACTATCTCTGTCTCTCTATGTTCTCTGTTAACTGCCGCCCTGCAGGCGGCCTTGTAGTGTGGGGCGTGTACTAAACCCCCTGACCCATAATTGGCCAAAGCCACCCTGGCTTTGACCAATTATGGCTCTCCGTTTTTTGTGCACTGTGATTGGCCAAGCATGCAGGTCATAGTGCATGCTTGGCCAATCATCAGCCAGCGATGCCGCAGTGAATTATGGTCTGTGAAACGTAACTCAAATTTGGCGCGAACGACCCGTTTTGTTCGTATTTCGACGAACATGAGTTTGACTCCAATACGAAGCTCATCCCTACCAACAAGCATACACAGTCTGTAACAAAGCTCTATAAAAAAAAATATTAATAAAATATGTATTCAACAACCTATATTAGTATTTTAGTAGTTTCTGTACTACTTTTGGTAACTTCTGGGTGCCATTTGTATAGACAACTGTGCAATAACCCACGCAGATGTCTCTGAGCTCACCCTCGAAGTTGAGACTGACATGCAGCTATGAAATAGTGCGAGTCAGTGTGAACATGGGCTTAAAAGTTCCTGTGCTATAGTCACTGCACTTTTTATGTCGTCATTCTATTTTGCATCTTTGCAGTTCATTAAATAAGCCTATACTCAACGCTGTATCTTGGCCTAGGCCAACAAGGCCCAGGCCTAGGGCAGCACTTTGCAGGGGGGCAGCATGGAAAGAGTCCCCTGTTAGTGTAACACAAGCTGCTTCTAATTTTGACTGTCCTATCATCCTGGACCACAAACCTTCCTCACTGTGCTATATCTTTTCTGCTGCACCATTGCGATGGTTATATCTTCTTAGTCCTCTCCTAAAAATGATCAGATATTTTTTTAGTTTTGGATAGAGTTAGGGAGGGTTATAGCCTCTGTCAGTTTATTTTTTACCATTCCTGTCCCATTGCAGAGATTTCCCTTCACTTCCTGCCCTATAGCCAAACAGGAAGTGAGAGGAAATCTATGCAAATTAAGGGAATCCAATGCCCCCCCAGGCCCTAAGAGCTAGTGTCCCTATTCGAAAATTTCAGGGTGGGTCTTAAAAACAAAGGAGTGTGGCCTTGACAGAAAGGGGTGGGTCATATTTAAATTAGGGATTTAGTCAGATTTAAATTAAATTTAGTCATGCCTAGGACATCAAAAAAACGAAATACACTACTGCCTATACTGTATATGCTTATCACGCTAAACAGTGTACTTTAGAATGAAGTGACAAACAAGGCAGGGTGTTTCATTGTTTAGATAATTATTCCCCATAGTAGTAATCCTTTCCTCTGAGATTAGAAAGACAAATGACTGTAAATTATTCTACGATCTCATTACTTTGTTTACATGTTTTTCTCTGATTATGTCAAGTGATTATCTTGTACTCTTTTCAGATAGTGACTCTCGCTTCTAATGCAGGTACTGTAAGATTATTAAACTTGATCAACCTGCTACACAATGAAACATTAAGTGGCTGAGAAAAAATGACAGTCACTGCTCTTTGCTCTGTCTTCTTAAATATTGTGATTGTGGTTTCGAACTATGTTCAAAGTCAGTAGCCTATCAGAAATCATATGTTAACTTCAGTTAAATTAGATTTAATGAGTTGATATGTGCTAAGCGACCCTTGTATGTCTCCAAAGTACATTGCATGACCTTAATGAGTATTCCCAACATAGTACATCTGTGTTTTACAATTACCCATAGTGTATGAAAGACCGCTGACAGGAGCTACCAATACCCAGAGTACAGCAAATGACTGTCAAAATGACAGCAGACAACTTCTGATTACACAAGGAGAGCTGTTCACTCTTTTGTGTGGCTGAGATGTCAAGGTAATGGCCACTGGCCTTATACCGATCTTCATCAATTTACAAATGGAGGCTGCAGATGTAGCTTTCATTCATAAATCAGTGCTTTGTATGAATTTGAACAGAAAAAAAAGCTTCTTTTAAAATAAAAGTTAGTTTGACTTGAGTACGTTGGTAGTTTAAGATGTTTCTGGGTTTAATATTGCTTAAACTAAACAACAACTTTAAACATAAGTATGGGTTTAGGGGTTATTGCAGTTAGGTGGATGCAACATCGGTCCAATATTGCATCTGTCCCCCAGCGTCTCTGCACTCTCAGTTTTGGCTCAGTTTTCTTGGCTCCCCGAGCAGAGAGCTGCTGCCTGTCAATCAGCAGTTCTCCTGCTCTGCCACGCTCATTGGAGCGCTGATGTCACGTACCTGATGGTTGTGAGCCCGAATTGCAGAGGACGGCCTCCCTTACAGCTCCCACTCGTGGCCCCCTGGTAAGGTAACAGTAGGTTCAGTAGACTGGGTAGGAACAGCTCAGCAGACTGGATCAGCTTAGCAGACTGGATTAGCTCAGCAGACTGGATCAGCTTAGCAGACTGGATCAGGAGCAGCTCAGCAGACTGAATTAGCTTAGCAGACTGGATCAGCTTAGCAGGCTGGATCGGAACCAGGAACAGATGGGACCAATACAGGAGTAGTCAGACAGGCCAGGTCGGATATCAGGCGGACAGCAATGTACAGGGGTTAAGGCGAAGAGTAGTCACAAACAGGCCGAGGTCAGATGCAGGCAGATACCTGACTGTATACCCGGCTTACCTTTGACCATCTAGTTAACAGTCTCAGATCAGGTTCAAAGGCACACAGCGCTTAAATAGCCCGCCTGACGCCAACAAAGTTGAGCGCGCGCACACGTGGCCGCACCCGCAAACGGGAACCGAAAAGTCAGAGGCGCTTGTTTCTAGCAGGATCTTCATGACAGCTAAGCTGTGGAGGGGCAGGAAGCTGTCGTCTCAGCCTCTCAGCTGCTTGCTAAGAGCTGAGACAACTATCAGTGAAGGCACCTGGCAGAACCAGGCTACCAGAGTCGGGATGACGCGGTGCCTGGACTGATATTGGTGATATCAGCAGAGAGAGGACTTCAGTCCTGTTACCCATAGGAGAAGCCCAGCAAAGCGTGATCAGGCTGGACTTCTCCTTTAATATATTGCAGCTTACCAATCCTTAAATGTGGTGGCTACAATCAATTTCTTTTTGTAAGCTTTTTTCCTTTATTTCCCCCTGGTGATCCAGCCAGTAACACACTTCTTGTCTTAGGGTCCACGAGGGAATTGTTATGCTGGCCACACACAGATTAAAAGTCAGCTGGTTCAGCAGTTTCCATCAATGCCTGCCTATCCCTGCTAGACAGAATTCATTCAAATCATCAAGGTAAGTTAGGAGAACCAGCACGCTGCAATCCATCCATATACTTTATTCAAATAAAATCAAGTACAAGGTTACTACTCACATATTTCGGCAAATAGCCTTGTTCACAGCAGGAGGTAAATATTTGCCAGCACACCAAGGATCGACACAAAGTGATGTCCAAACGGGTAGTTTATTGCATGATCACAACACAAGAAAAGTGCAACGTTTCAGAGTCATGCGATGTCGGCCCCCGAAGCTGATCTCTCCCTTGGCTCTTTGGTTGCTGCTACCGCCTTCTTTGGTAAGGGAATCAGGAAGTGAAGCCTTGCGGCTTTACTTCCTCGTTCCCTACTGCGCATGCGCGAGTCGCCCTGTGCGATCCGAATAGTCCCTGCTCTCTTCTGGGGCCTGTCTGTCTCCCAGAAGACAGCAGGGGGGGCGGAAAGTGGCATAGATACCAACAGATAATGCAGATATCTATTAAACAGGTATCTGTTCCCCTCTCCGCCCGAAAGGTGCCAAATGTGACACCAGAGGGGGGAGGGTTCTGAAAAGCGGAAGTTCCAACTTTAGGTGGAACTCCGGTTTAAGTGCATTAAGTGCACAAAGCACATTCCACAGCATACACTACATTGGAAAAACAGTTAATGTAATCTCACAGAAAAAAATTCCTTCCTTGTTGAACAGGACTGCACTGTTCTACCTTTTTTAGTATGTCTTCTACAGAAACGACATGTTTGCATAAGAGCCCTTGGTGTTTAACCACGTCCTCTCCTGGCCTTTTGAAAGAAACAGACCAGGTGATCATAAACCCCCCCAGGGTTTCTGCCCGACGCCTGGAGAATCTACATCTATTCCTGGCCAATGGAGAGAGCTCCCCACCTGTGGACAAAATAGGTAAATGTTTTGAAATAATTAATTTTATTTAATGAAATTTCCCTGAATAGGTGGCTACAAAAGTGAGAGTATCACCAACATTGAATTTACATTTCTTACGTGATTTATACTTTAATACTGTAGATGTATCTCGGTAGAGCAATTGTCACAGCTGCAGACAAACATCTTTAGAATTGTATTTATCAATCTTGAGGCTACAATGTCACATTCCTGAGCAAAGCTTTTATCTGTAGAGCAATTAGACAGGTTAATTGGTTGTCTGTGAGCTGGTCGGTAAGTAGGCTTGTTTTTTTCCTGGGCATTCCCAAGGCTTTTGTTGTTATCTGCTTCAGCCTTCTAATGCTACTTACTGCGATGGCCAGCTATAGATGAGGGCGGTGGACAAGTTTGTTTTTCATATCACATTGGTGTTTGTATTGGTCCAGCAACGCACCTTTGCAGCCATTGTGCGACATGCTGGGTGTTTGGTGTGCTCCTGTACCTTTCAGTCCACCTGTCCTCATCTATCCATCAGAATGCATGTGCCTCCGTTGTGGGGACACTCATAGTTTACTGTAGGACCACAGATTCCAGGGTGCCGTGACGCGGCTCTGTGGCTCACGCATGAGTTTGCAAATGTGTGCGGACAAAACCCCTGTTTTAATGCATACTGTTAGACAGGTTAATTGGTTGTCTGTGAGCTGGTCGGTAAGTAGGCTTGGTTTTTCCCTGGGCATTCCCCAGGCTTTTGTTGTTATTTCTTTTAACTCTAACGCATTCCCCAAGTGGAACCGATCTGATTGTATGAGCTGGATGACAGCTAGTCGCTAGCAACACCGAATTGGCACCACATTCCTTCCGTTAAGTTTGTGGAATTGCCACTCAAATTGATGTCCAAAAAGTTAATCTCTTGCTTATTAAAATCACAGCTAGATTCTAAATTCAAACAATTTTTATTGAAAAAAAAAATTATATATATATATATATATATATATATATATATATACAGGTATATTAAAGAGAAAAATGTCTTGCAGTGTGCCTTATCATATAAACAGAAGGTCATCTATGAAGCGAACCATACCATAAATGCATCTAATAAAAGGATTAGTGGGAGAAAAAATAAACTGTTTCTTCCACCACCCCATGTATAAATTAGCTAGGGAGGGGGTACATTTTGCCCCCATGGAGGCACCTCTACATTGGAGATAAAAGGTGTTATCAAAAGAAAAATAGTTATGTCTTAACCAGAAATCAACTGCCATCACAATAAACTCTTTACGTTCCATACTGTATAAGCTATAGTGTTGAAGATTAAACCTGATGGCATCCAGAGCCAATTCATAAGCGTCTCACTTTTTCTGGATTAGTGGGTGCAGCCACTGACTGGTGTATTCTGGCATCCACTTCAGCCAGGGGGATTTCTCGTTCCACCTCAGATTCTTCCATCCACTCAAATATTTGTATTAATTTCTTTTTTTGTTGAGCCAGCTGAGTAAAAACAACAACAGCAAAAAAAAAAAAACAACCATCTATAGCCAGCTTTAGATGCACTTGCAGATTTAGATTGGCTTCAATGTGTTAATCAAAACTCCAGCTAACACTTTGTAAGCAGTTACAGCAACAGTTTTTTTCCCCCTTTTTGGGGATAAAGGTTTTAAAAATAAAATAAAAGCTGTACAGTGTAAGCACCCCTGACAGTGTTAAATGGTTTGTCTCAACCCTCTAGATGACACTTTTGCTGGACAGCCTGGTCTGTTAACCACTTGAGCCCCAGAAGGATTTACCTCCTTAATGACCAGGCCATTTTTTTCGATACGACACTGGATAGTTTTAACTGACAATTGCATGGTCGTGCGACGCTGTACCCAAACAAAATTGATGTATTTCTTTGCCCACAAATAGAGCTTTCTTTTGGTGGTATTTGTTCACCTCTGCGGTTTTTATTTTTTGCGCTATAAAACAAAAAAAGACTGACAATTTAAAAAAAATATATATATATTTTTTTACTTTCTGCTTTAATACTTATCCCCCCCAAAAATATAAAAAACAAATGTATACATCAGTTTAGGCCAATATCTATTCTTCTACATATTTTTGGTAAAGAAAATTGCAATAAGCGTATATTGATTGTAGACGCTATAACTTTTGTGCAGTGTTGTAAGTAACGGTGTTTAAATAAACGCTACAAAAACAAAAATTTAGAGCTGCGCCTTGTCACCCGGACTCGATACAATCAAAAAGAGTCCATATATCAGTCATGTGGAGATAAACAATCCTTCAGACATGAGAGAAGTAGTAGGTTGGCTCCAAGACAAATCTCCGCTGGTCTTTAATCAGGATGGACATATAATAAACACCACTGTGCTCGAACTTGGCTTTTCAATGTGGCCCACCACCAGAAGTATAAGCAGCTTACCAGAGGAATGGCTGTAATCAACAGTCGGCTGTGACCCAGCCGCGGCCTTTAGAGAACCAGGACGAATCCCAAATCCTAGGGCAGTGTTTACACCGGGGCTCCACTCAGCAACTCCACCAATTAGATCATATGTAAATGATAAATAGAGGCAGACATAGCGTAATCCCGCTGGGACATTTATTTAAAATAGTAAAAACCAGAATACTCACATGGGAGATGAGTTAGACAGGCATATAAAATACAAAGTTGCCGGCCGGCAAACAGATCAGCAAGGACCCTCCTCCTCAATGACAAAGTCCTACGACGAAACGCGTCTGGGTAGACGTGCGGTGACGTCATTACGCTCTGGAGGAGGGTCCTTGCTGATCTGTTTGCCGGCCGGCAACTTTGTATTTTATATGCCTGTCTAACTCATCTCCCATGTGAGTATTCTGGTTTTTACTATTTTAAATAAATGTCCCAGCGGGATTACGCTATGTCTGCCTCTATTTATCATTTACATATGATCTAATTGGTGGAGTTGCTGAGTGGAGCCCCGGTGTAAACACTGCCCTAGGATTTGGGATTCGTCCTGGTTCTCTAAAGGCCGCGGCTGGGTCACAGCCGACTGTTGATTACAGCCATTCCTCTGGTAAGCTGCTTATACTTCTGGTGGTGGGCCACATTGAAAAGCCAAGTTCGAGCACAGTGGTGTTTATTATATGTCCATCCTGATTAAAGACCAGCGGAGATTTGTCTTGGAGCCAACCTACTACTTCTCTCATGTCTGAAGGATTGTTTATCTCCACATGACTGATATATGGACTCTTTTTGATTGTATCGAGTCCGGGTGACAAGGCGCAGCTCTAAATTTTTGTTTTTGTTGTATTTCCCCCTGTGTTTCGGCACAAGAGCTGCCGCCTCCCCCCTGTATTTTTAAATTTTATGTTTTAATGTTAGTAACTGACCACACCGGTACTAATTGATTATTTAACTGTGACAAGCGCAATTTTTCTCTGTATTTTAAATAAACGCTCTTACGTAACGATTGGCCTCCAAGGGGTGACTAGTAATCTACCTGATTACTTTTACCCCATCGGCAACGCCGTTGCCGTTACATTGGCGGCGTTACCGAGTTACATTGAGCGGGGGGGTGGCCGGATGTAGAAGCGGTGTGTGCGGTGTGGGAATGAACCAGCCCCTCCGCTCCATACCCCTCGCCTATGCCCGAGCTTTTCCCTCCAGTGACAGCAGTGGGGCCTGGAGACCTTGCAGCACCGTGGGTTCATTACCCACACGTAGCGCCCCCCCCCTCCGGGAATCGGCTCCTACCTTGCTGTGGATCGCGGGTGCCGCGGATGGCCTTTAGGGAGCCCGGATGGTAGTACGGCGGTGAGCGGTGTGAGAAGCCGGGAAGTCGGGGGTGTCGCTGGTTGCGGAGCATGGGGTCGGCAGCAAACAGAGCTGAGTGGAGTCCCGTCGGAAATCTCGCGAGACTTCAGCGAAGCCACAGCTACAGTCAGAGCCAGACCTGGAGCTAGCTGAGTGGAGAGAGAGAGCTCCGGTGTACTCTGCTGCACCCTGCTGGGGAAAAAACAGTGAGTATGAACTTTGTGCTACTGGCTGAGCTGACACTGTGACTGCTGCTGATATTGCTTGTAATTGTAAAGCTTAAAGGATCACTAAAGGAAAAAATGTTTTTTGCTGAAATGACTGTTTACAGGGTATAGAGACATAAAAGTGAACTGATTCCTTTTAAAAATGATCAAAAATAGATAAAAATCAATCATGTAATATGCCTCTAGTTTCACTTTCGTTTTTAAAAAGGTTTTGTGTTTATGTAAGGTAGAGAGAGAGAGACAGAACAAAAACAAACAAATCCAGGGCAGTGTTTTGTTTTTAAATTGAATCCCAGGGCAGTGTTTTGTTTTTAAATTGAATCCCAGGGCAGTGTTTTGTTTTTAAAATGAATCTGATTGGGTCTAAGGAGTTTTAGAGACACAGCTTGGACAACAGTGAAAAGCTGCCATGAGATTTTTCATAAGGAGCCAGACAAGCAGGAATTGTGGAGATCAGAGAAGTATTACAGCTACTTCAAAGCAAAAACGAACAATGAGAACATAAAAACAGCACTGCATTAGGGTAAAGGAAGTTATTTAGCTAAAAAAATGTTTTCCTTTAGTGACCCTTTAACCACTTGAGGCCCCGCATATCGTCAAATGACGGCGGCATAGTGGATCTGAATATCCAAGCCGCCGTCAATTGACGGCATCGTGTTCTCCGGCCACTGGGGGGGCGCGCGCGCGCCAATGGCGGCGCGCGCACCCGGCGCGTCCCCGAGATGCCGATGCGCGTGACTGGCGGTCGCGATGTCCGCCAGGTACCCATTGATCGGCAGTTTTAGAGCAGGGACGTCGAGCCCTGTGTGTAAACACAGAGCTCCACGTCCTGTCAGGGAGAGGATACTGATGCTGTGTCCTTTGTACATAGGGACACAGCATTGGTCACCTCCCCCAGTCAGTCCCCTCCCCCCACACAGTTAAAACACACCCAGGATACACATTTAACCCCCTCCTCACCCCCTAGTGTTAACCCCTTCCCTGCCAGTCACATTTATACAGTAATTAATGCGTTTTTATAGCACTGATCGCTGTATAAATGTGAATGGTCCCAAAAATGTGTCAAAAGTGTCCGATGTGTCCGTCGCAATATCGCAGTCCTGACAAAATTCGCAGATCGCCGTATTACTAGTAAAAAAAAAAATTGAATTCTATCCCTTATTTCCTAGCCACTATAACCTTTGCGCAAACCAATTACTATACGCTTATTGCGATTGTTTTTTTTTACCAAAAATATGTAGAATACATATCGGCCTAAACTGAGAAAAAAATATATATTTTTTAAAAAAAATGGGATTTTTATTATAGCAAAAAGTAAAAAATATTGTGTGTTTTTTTTCAAAATTGTCGTTTTTTTTTGTTTATAGCGCAAAAAAAAAAACGCAGAGGTGATCAAATACCACCAAAAGAAAGCTCTATTTGTGGGGAAAAAAAGGACGTAAATTTTGTTTGTGAGGCACGTCGCACGACCGCGCAATTTCAATTTAAAGCGACGCAGTGCTGAAAGCTGAAATTTCGCCTGGGCAGGAAGGGGGTATATGTGACCAGTAAGCAAGTGGTTAAAGGACTCCAATTATCTGTCTATAAGCCTGTTATATATTTATAGACAGATAATTGGAGTCTTTTAAGCTTTACAATTAGGCAAAGTAATATTTTTGAGGGGATATAATTCTCACTTACTTTGCCAAGTAACTAGTTACTTTGCCAATAAAGTAAGTCACTAACTCAATTACTTTTTCTGACAAGTAACTTGTAATTGTAACTAATTACTTTTTTAAAGGAAGATGAACAACACTGCTTTTGTGCAAACCAAACTATGGGATATATTTATGGACTTTTATTTATTTTGTATTGTTTTTTACTGGTAATGGCGGCGATCTGATTTTATTAGGCCCAACTGTGGGTTGAGTAATGGAAAATTACGAGCCAATTAGTAGAGAAAGGGGAGGTAGAAAAATGAACTAAGGGGTCCGTCGCTCAGGGAGTTCTACCTGACCCGGGCACCCCTAATGGGATCATTCAATTGACACTTTTTGGGGACCAGTGACATTATTACAGTGATCAGTGCTAAAAAAAAATGCACTGATCAATGCATAAATGACACTGGCAAGGAAGGGGTTAACACTAGGGGGCAATCAAGGGGTTAACTGTGTTGCCTGGTGTGATCTAACTGTGTGGGAAATGGGATTACTGGGATAACACAGAGATCGCTGTTTCTGATCACTAGGAAAAGCAGATCTTAGTGTTGTCTCCTGTCAGAGCGGGAATCTGCCTTGTTTACATAGGCAGATGTCCGTTCTACCTCTCTCTACCGCGATTGCATGCTCCTGGGGCATGCTGCAGGTGCGCGCACACCCACTGTATCTCATGCATGGACAGATGTACAGGTACGTCAGTTCATGCAGCCGGGCCCCCCTGCCACAGTATATGTGTGGTTGGCGATCCGGAAGTGGTTAAAGTAAGTTCCAAAATAACAGACTTACTGGCTGGATCACCAGGTGAAAATAAAGAAAAATAGCCCGAAAAAAAAAAAATTATGAAGACATCACATGCTTCAAAAAAAACATATTCAAATACCTGTATAAAGAAATTACTTAAACATACTTCAAGATATGGTAAAAAAAATAAAAATCTAAGGAATGCATGTCAAAGTGAGAGACCCCAGATAGGAAACCAGCTAGAGCAGGGGTCTTCAAACTTTTCAAACAAAGGGCCAGTGTATTGTCCTTCGAACTTTAGGAGGGCCGGATTGTGCCCAGCGGAAGCAGAAAATGTCCCGGTCTCGGCATCAGTCAGAATAAATATCGCCTCAAGGTTAGTGCTCAGGAGGCGGAGTAGTAGTTCTCCTATTAGTAGGAGGAATAGTATCCCGTCATTGGTATTAGGGTAGTTCCCCTTGATGGTGTCAGAGGGAAGAATAGTGCCTCATATCATTGGGAGGAATAGTGCCCCAAGGGCCAGATAGAGGCTAGTAAAGGGCCACATCTGGCCCTCGGGCCACAGTTTGGAGACCCCTGAGCTAGAGGCTCAACTGATTCCTCAATGATGGTAAGGAGAAACTACCTATCAAAAATAATGTCAAATAGCAAAACTGTACATCAATGAGGCACTCTGGACCACAAAGAAAAAAAAATATTTGAGTTTTTGAAAGGGCATTATTCCCTACCATCATTGTGGAGTCAGTTGAGCCTTGTCTCCCTTGTATCCTATCTGGTAACCTATCCAGGGTATTTGTATTCCATTCTTTTGTAGTATTTAGCAATGGGAAAAAAAAATTATAACAGTGTTAAAACATTTATTTGATTCGAAATGTAAGATTAATATTAGGAAAAATCCTGAATCCCATAAAAGAGTATAATTACTTTGTCAGGGCAAGTTCACACCAGACGCAACTCCATACAGTTCCGTGTGCATTTTTTCTGCACTAAAAATGCATGCACAGTGTCTTCCATGTATTCCAATGGCTCCAGTTGGCTCTAGTTCACACTATGCAGTCAGTTTCTGGTGAAGAAACTGACCGAAAACTGACTGCATGGTTCGAACTAGAACCATTGGAATACATGGAAAACACTGTGCATGCATTTTGTGCAGAAAAAAAAAGCACACGGAACTGAACGGAACTGGCCCTAAAATTAAAAAACCCAGACTTTCAAAATTGAATTATTACCACCAATTACAGTAACATGTTCCATCTATGCTAGTATATCTGAACTATACTGTTTAGAAAGTTTATCAGTATATTTGAAACTGAACTGGTGTTAGGTGAAACCAGTGTAACAAAGGGATTTCAAGAAAATTGGAAATCCTGTCTCTCTGATTATTTCTGGATTTTCACAGTATGTACTTTGGTGTAACCTTAAAGCGGAGTTCCACCCAAAATTGGAACTTCCGCTCAACCCACTCCCCTACCCCTTACATACCACATTTGGCATGTAATTTTTTTGGGGGGAGGAGTGGGGGCTTCAGGAGGAGTGGGACTTCCTGTCCCACTTCCTGCTTCCGCCAAGGGGCTGGTTAGGCGATTAAGCTTAATCACCTACAGCAGCCCTTCCCTGTAGGCGATCGCATGGGACACATAACAGGTCCCATGCGATCGCCTGTCCAATCAGCGGCAGGCCGCGCCGCTCGCGCATGCGCAGTTCCGCTCGCGCATGCACAGTGGGTGCCCGGCCGTGAAGCCGAATGCTGTCGCGGCCGGGTGCCCACAGTTGCAATGAGGACGCCGGCTGGGGAGGGGGGGAGAGGAGTGGAGCCCCGGTCGGCGCGTCGCTGGAACGCTGGAGAAGGTAAGTGATTGTTTATTAAAAGCCAGCAGCTACACTTTTTGTAGCTGCTGACTTTTAATAAACCAAAATATTGGCTGGAACACCCCTTTAAGGCCGGAATCACACTTGTGTGGTGCGAATTTCAGCTCTCTTATCTTTGCAGAGAGATAACAGGAGTTTTCAGCAGATTAGTTTAGCTGCGAATTTGGAGACCTGGGAGAAGTTACAGGGGAGAGGAGAGTGGGGGGGAAGTGCATTGGGCTGAATGAGAGAAATTCCTGAAGAGAAATGAACACATCTGCGAATCAGCTGCGTACCCATAGAAGACAATGGGCCTGAATTCGCACCTGAGCCGCACCGTAAGGCATAAAATACGCACACGTTTTTTTCTGCAATGCGCAGTGCGAATGCATCGCACATATGTGAACCAGCCTCAATGTATTTAGAAATGTTCTGCGTATTGGATGCGGTTTAAGCCGCAACCAATTTGCATAGGTGTGAATCCGGCCTTAAATAGCTGTATTTTTTTTTATGGTAACTGAAGTTTTCCAATCATGTTAAACAACGGTGTAGAACTTCTACTTTGTCTGTAGAAGATGAAGATTTCTTCATTTGAGGGAAGGCCCCAATCACGCCTCAATGCAGGAATTATTTTGCTTTGGAATACCTAAAGGTTACCATTGCCGAAAAAAATTGTTACAGATACTAAACATTATATTCTGGAATGTAGTGAATGTTAACTTTCACTATCCAATCATGTGGAAGAAAAAATGCTGTTTTTATTTTCCCTGCATATGATTGGATATTCTTTGCAAATCAAAATTTAAAGCCCATCGCTGGGGAAATTTTTTTTTGCCATGCAGTGGGGCTGTGCCTGCACTGTATGGATCAACTGCTTGTTTTTGACTAGGAGAGGGGAGAGTGGAGAGATGCTTACGAAACCCAGCAATCCTTCCAGCACAAGAACGTTCCGACACCGCCCCACGCTCCAGCGATCTTGAGTTTTGTACTGTTCCTGATGTCATCAAGTCCAGAGTTGGCTCCATAGACCAGAAACAATCCACTGCTGGATTATACAGGAGCACTGTTTTCCAGTGGAAGCAAGGATCGGATGGGTATAAGCTTTTTCCTCACCCCTACATACAACAGGCAGTTGACCCGGGCAGTGTGGGCACAGCCCCACTGCATGGGAAACTTTTTATTTATTTTTTTGGGCTTTAACCATATTCACTAAGTTCTGCTGAAAATTCCTTAGTAAATTCTTTAGTAAATTAACCCAATAGTATTGAGTGATGGCACAAGTATTTACAATATCATGACAACATGTGCGACACTAGCAGAGCTGTCAAACAGGGATGTCTTGATCTGAAAACTAGCTAAACAAGAAGACACATTTTTGGCAGATAGGAAAGTAGAAAAGCTAATCTGTGAATTTAGTTGCCTTCATATCCAATTTAAACTGCCCCTTCTTTAGCTTTTTATTTGTTAAAAATACAATTAAGTATGCATTAAAAAGTTTTCCTTTGGGAAGTTTGAATTACCTTATAAATGTAATGAAAATGCAAGATATACTGTCAGATTTTTTTTCTGAAACTGTTAGCAAAGAGAAGCGCAAAATAAATTTTGAATCACTTTCAAGATACACATAGCCTAGAGACAGTTCAGAAAACAGCAGTCATTTGAATACATTCTGCATAATAATCAGACTAACTACAAGAAAACTGGCATCTTCTGATAGCTTTCAAATGAAATTGGAGGTGAATAACATTCAGGGAACATAACATTAATTTCTAGACATGGTCGTATTTGACCTGCAGCTACTAAAGGCTAAGACGTTTGATAAATTGATGAAAAAAACCCTGTGTATGTCCAACGCTATGATTTTTGCAAAGGCTAAAACAGATACAAGCTTGGATTGCCATTAGCTGAACACTCAAGCAATAAAAAGCATGAATTACCTAAAATTGTTGCAGTTTGTTGCACAGGTTCTATCAAAATGAAAATGTCAGTTGTCTGAGCCGATAATGCATTCAGAACATAAAGATTTTAGAATCTCTGGACAGATGATGTTGGTGCTTGGTAAGTGCTGTAAAAAAAAAACAAAAAAAAAACACAGTACCTGGATAATTTTTTTATCAGATGCAACATCACTTCATCATTAGTGTTGCTCACGAATATTCGCATTGCGAATATTCGCTACGAATATTGCATATTCGAGTATTCGCGAATAACGCGAATATCGCGGCGAATATTCGCTATTTCGAATATTCGAATGTTTTCAATTTTTTTTTAGAACAGATCACATCCTAGAGATCCCAATCGACGTCTAAAAGCATTGCTGGTATGATTAGAGACCTTGGGCCGAGTAGCTGCAGCGCTCATTTTATATTGCCGAAAAATCGCAATGCGATTATTCGGCAATAGCGATATCGCGCGATTATTTTATATTGTAATATATCACGAATATTCTGAGCCAATCAGAGTGCTCCATTTCGCATTTCTCGAAATTTCGCAATTATTTTATATTGTAATATATCACGAATATTCTGAGCCAATCAGAGTGCTCCTTCCGCATTTGCCGAATATTCGCAATTATTGTGTATTGTAATATATCACGAATATTCTGAGCCAATCAGAGTGCTCCTTCCGCATTTCTCGAATATTCGCAATTATTGTGTATTGTAATATATCACGAATATTTTGAGCCAATCAGAGTGCTCCTTCCGCATTTGCCGAATATTCGCAATTATTGTGTATTGTAATATATCACGAATATTCTGAGCCAATCAGAGTGCTCCATTCCGCATTTCTCGAATATTCGCAATTATTGTGTATTGTAATATATCACGAATATTCTGAGCCAATCAGAGTGCTCCATTCCGCATTTCTCGAATATTCGCAATTATTTTATATTGTAATATATCACGAATATTCTGAGCCAATCAGAGTGCTCCATTCCGCATTTCTCGAATATTCGCAATTATTTTATATTGTAATATATCACGAATATTCTGAGCCAATCAGAGTGCTCCATTCCGCATTTCTCGAATATTCGCATTCGCAATTCGCATTCGCGATAGCGAAAATTCGCAATCATTTAATTTCCAAAAAATATCACGAATATTCGTATTTAGCGAATATATGTCGAATATTCGACTATATATTCGAGATATATCGCGAATTCGAATATGACTAAGATAGTCATGGCCAGAAAGGAAGAACTAAGATGAGGATCAGTTCTATACAATTTTCAGTAAATGCATCAATCTGAGCACTGTTAGGCCTCGTACACACAACCAAGGAACTCGTCGGGCGAAACTGACGTTTTCCTCATCGAGTTCCTTGTTCGGCTGTCGATGAATGTCGAGCCAATTTTCTCCATTCCCGTCGAGGAAAAAGAGAACATGCTCTCTTTTTGGCTTGTCGAGTTTCTCAACAGTTTCCTCGTCGAAAAATGTACACACGACCGGTTTCCTCGGCAAAACACGTCTCCCAACAAGTTTCTTGCTGGATTCTGCCAGGGAAACCGGTTGTGTGTACGAGGCCTTAAAAGTGATAAGGAAGTGTATGGTTTAAAAAGGAAGCCATAAGCAGTGTTTGTGCACAGTAAAGGCAAATCAATGGAGTTGGAGAAGAACGTTTAGCTCTGGAGACTATAGAACACATTTACTCATAGATCTTCCTTTGTATGACTGACCCAAAGCTGTCACATGATAACAGAGAACCAGCCAACACTGTTCAAGTTTTGGATAGAGTGGGGAAGCCTTCGAACAGTCAAGATTTTATTGCTATCTAGCTGCCAGTTTTAAAAAAAAAGGGGGCTTAACAAACACTTTAACTAAAGCAAGTTAGTAAGTAACACAGAGAGTTCAGGGGTCAAAATTAAAGTGGAGGTCCGCTCGCCCCTTTAAAAATTAAAGGTCAGCAGCTACACATTCTGTAACTGCTGACTTTTAACAGGACACTTACCTGTCCTGGAGTCCAGCGATATAGGCACTGCAGCTGATGCTTCCATCACCTGTCGGTAGCTGCCACCGCCATTGCAGGTAAGATAGACCAGCAGTGTAGCCTTTTGGCTTCACGTCCGAGTTCCTGCTGTGAATGCGCGGAGCACACTGCGCTCTTTCACTGGCCCTTACTCTCACTGACATAATTTGTCACAGCCCGGTCTCCCGGAAGTAAGGACAGGGTATCTGTAAAAGACAGGTTTCCGCTCCCCCTTCCCCAACACGAAAAGTGCCAAATGTGGCACCGGAGGGGGGGACTCCGCTTTAAGTAATGCACAGATTTCAGGAATCAGGGTTAAACAACACACAGAGTTTACGGAGCAGGATTACATAATGCAAAGAGTTCAAGTTTCAGGATTTTGTAACAGAGTTTGGCATTCAGCAGTGTAACAGGAGTCCCTTTTGGGCATAGGATGACTGAGAAATGATATCTCGGATTACATGAGATGGGACATTAATGATAATTCATGTATTGCGGGATATCTTGAAATATTACAAGTTGTTTATTCTGACCCCAACAGGTCAATAGAGTGTTTCATTCAATGTGGGGAAACATACTTTTGAGGTGTTAATTGAGTCGGGCTCCTAAGATATTTCATTGTCTATTGTGTGATGCTAATTACACTGTATTGTGTGAAAGTTCTATTGATGATAGATATGTGTTGGCAGTCTGAAAGGTCAGATGTCTGACCTTTCAGGTGTAGTGGATTAGCATGTCAATTATGTTTACTAAACGCCTGTGTATTGTGTATCAGGTGAGAACAGCTTGTCGTGGAGTCAGGACATCTGGGGAATGAGTAGTAATTAGCTCATCTGAATGTCATTATCTAACGGAATGTGTATTGAAGTTCCTTGTGTCATGTTGTGGGTGGAGTTAAGTCATTGTCAATATTTGGTTTCTGAACTGTATATAACAAGCTGAGTTTACCATTAAAATATTCATTCGTTTTGGAACCAGAGAACAGAGCTGTGTGTCTCGTTTTCTGGGGAATTGATATGGATCGTGTCTGCTGGATTGTTGGAGTGTCGGATAAGCTGTCGTGGGTTGGTGGAATGGAATATCGTAAGCGGCGTTAACCCCTAAACCGTTACAAGCAGTATCGCACAGAGTTCAGGGGTCAGGATTAAGTAAAGTAGAGAATTCAGGCTCTGAACTCTGCATGGTACTTAATCATAAACCTAGAACCTTTTGCATAACCTAATCCTGACCCTTGAACTATAAGGGTGAGGTTCAGATGTCTGTCATCCTCAGGGCCCAGCGTCGTTCCAGTAGAACTTAAACTTCACAGTGCACAGGCTCCAACTCATTACAGTGTGCAAACATCAGTCCAAAACTGCCTGGCTGGAGCAGTCTACAGCTCAAATGACTGTGCATGTGCAGAGCGCTCTGTCAGCACAATTTTTGGACTGACGCTGGCACAGTGTAATTAGCATTGTGAAGTTTACAGCTTTGGTTTCTGGGGACAAATCCTTGGAGTTTAGTTATGAGAGTCATACCAATTGTAATAACTTTTTCGATGTTACTCTCAGCAGCAACATTTCAACAAACACTATCCATTTCAGAAAGGATTGTGCTGGAAACTCCTTGCTGTTGGCCACCAGCTGTCACCCGTTTCCCGATGACGTCACCGCGTTCTTGCCATTCAAAAGAAAGGCGGTTTGGCCGTCTGTGTGCACGGCTTGGCAAGCCAAGCTTGCCAGGAATCTCGTCAGGAAAACCAACGTTTTTTTCCTGACTGTATACTCGGCCGTGTGTACAGGGCTATAGACTCAAATAATGAGGCTACAAACAGTGGCACATAGACAGAGCCATCTGATAAAAATCCCATCTCCTAGAAAGAAACAGGAATAAAAGTAACAACAAAATTAAACCTAGGTGTCATAGTGGCACAGGTGTTGAGGTGTCCAACCCTACAACTTTTGTCACAACCTTTTCACAAGAGTTAAATTCCGTAAAAGGGATAATTTCCCCATAACTGCTGGTTCTAAATGCAGACCCAAGTTTGGCCCCTATTTTATCTGCAGAATTTTCAGCCATTGTTCATGGGGACCTGGTTAAAGGTTCAGGGCTCATATATATGTGTGTATTTTGCTTGTTTGTCATTTTTATCTTTGCGCTTGTGACCAAGGCGGTGTGCCGAAATGCATCAGCCCGTGTGTCTTTATACATTTACCAATAAAGGTTTACATTTGGATCTGGACATGGAGTTGTTGATTTTTCATATTTTGACTGACAAATACTGGGTACCTGTTTCCCAGGTACAGACCCAATAGGTACTGTTCATGGGAAATGGGGATGGATAATAACTCTATCATAAGCCTGCTGTTAAACATCTCTCTAATAAAGATGTCTGTGTGCTCTTTGAGAAATGTGGGTGCTTACACCTATTTAGGCCCATCGACAGGGGCATAAAAAACAGTGGCCCGGATTCACAGAGCGATTACGCCTGCGCAACAGGAGATGCGCGTGCGTAAGTCTAAATGTGCGCGTGCGTTTCGATGCACGGCATCCCCAGAACGAGATACGCAAAAAATCTACTTTTTTCTGTCCAGCGTAATTTCGTTAGACTGGCGCATCCGTCCACGCAAAAGTGCGCTAGACAGACCATTGATTTGCTAGTCAAATATGCTAATGAGGGACTTACAGGGATCCACAAAAGAACGTTGGTGCAGCGCAGGCGACGCAGTGTGCGCAACAGCAAAATGTCCTGTCTAAAATTAGAGCATATAAAAGCTAGTCTAAAAAGAGAAAAAAAGTCTACTTGTTAGATAAAGCAACACTGTTAGTGAGGAGCTCAGCAGTCACACGTGTTGCACAACAATCTGTATGCCAACATGCCAGGGGCATCGTCGCACATAGCTATACTACTGACTTTAGATGAACAAAGAAGGATGAGGGCACGGAGGATGGCACGGAGGATGGCACGGGAGAGGATATACCGCACCCGCATAGACCTGTTTGGCATGAGTGATTCTGAGGTGTATCGCATCTTCAGATTCACCCCTCATGTCATCCTGGAATTAACCACAACCTTGCAGGAGGACATCACCAGCCCAACACACCGCTCACATGCAGTGCAGCCACTGGTCAAGGTCATGGCAACACTCCATTTCCTTGCCAGTGGCTCTTTTCAGCGTACAAGTGGAGTGGTGGCTGGGATGTCACAATCCTCCATGAGCAGATGTGTGCACCAGGTTGTCCCTGCAATCCTCAGACGCATGGCCAACCAAATCATCAAACCCACCACTGAGGACCTGCGGCTGAAGGCAATGACAGATTTCTACAGAATTGCCAGATTCCCACGCACTGTGGGGGCCATTGATTGCACACATGTGGCACTCCAGCCCCCCCAGGAGACAGAGCACATGTACCGCAATCGGAAGCATTGGCATTCCATCAACGTACAGGTGATAGTCGATGCCCAAGGCCTCATATGGCACGTCCGTGCCAAACACCCAGGGTCCAGCCATGACAGCTACATATACAATCAATGCCACATCCGAATGGAATTCGATCAGAACGTGTATGGGGACACCTGGCTGGTTGGTGAGTGACATGGGTGGCAGGCATGACTATCCCCTCCCATGATGCACACATCACAAGGGGCACATGCATGACTAACATCCTCCTGTCTTTTCCCTTACAGGTGACTCTGCATATCCACTGGGACCCCATCTCATGACTCCTATCCGGAACCCCCAAACCCCAGGAGAGGAAAGATACAATCAAGCACATGCCCAAACACGAGCAGTGGTGGAGCGCACCTTTGGCCTCCTAAAGTCACGTTTCCGATGCCTGGATAAGTCTGGGGGTACCCTCTTGTATTCCCCAAACTTTGTGTGCCAGACCATCGGTGCATGTTGCATGCTGCACAACTTCGCAGAAAGAAAGGGCCTGCAGATTGACCTACGTGATGACTTGACCCCGGAACCAGACAATCCCCCCCTAACCGAGGGTCCCCCGTCTTCTGAGGGAAGAGCAGCCAGGAGACAGCCCACATTGGGCATCTTTGTACGTTAAACACACACATTAATCATGGCACAATGAGAATGCATGCATGCACACCACTGTGGTCCCTAGCACACACACCCCACATCCACATCAAATTGGATTCATGCTGGACTTCTGAGCAGCAACGCCACGCCAAGGCTCCAATTATGTCACTGTACATTCATACACCATTCACACAGACCTGGGGATCACTTCTCCCTGGTCCTGGGGAACCCTTCTCCACCAAAATTGAGGGTGACACCCCTTTACCGGCAGCAATGTCACCCCCACATTCAAACAGCATTCACAACCCAAAAAAATAAATAAAAAAAAATCCCAGCAAAATCAAACATTTTCCTGCAAAAAACAAAAAAAAACAAACAAAAAAAAATGATTGCCCTTGACATGAGCCACGCCTGGGGCGCCCCCGGCCACGGCCCCGGCTCCTCAGGGGAGACTCATGGGGGAGGGGGAAAACCGGGGAAGGAAGAGCAGCCCCTGATCTCTGCCCACCTGGCAGCCTGCCCTCCAAGGTCACGGCTATTCTGTCCAGGGCAGCACCAAGTGTTGCCGTGTTGGCCTGGATAGCCTGGGTAAGGGCCCTCACATCCTGCCCAACGCCTGCTGATGTAGTCTGCAGGTCGTTTAGGCAGGTTGTGAAAGCCCGGGAGTGGGAGTCCAGGTTCCCCAGCATATCCTTGATGGAGGACAGGCTCTCCTCCATCCGCACCAATGTCTGGCTGACCTGTCCTAGATGGCGGGTCTGAAGGGCCTGGTCCCTTCTCAGAGTGGCGGGCAGGAGATCGGCCAACCCCCTGGTGTTCTGGGATGAAATCCTGCCTCCAGCTGATGCTTGTGGCCGGGGAGAAGGGGAGGCCCTTGGGAGGGGAGCCATGTTGGGGGAGGAGGGGGGGGCTCCCCCTTAGGGAGGGCTGCCTGCTGCCAGCCAGAGGGGAAGAGTCCTCAAAAACCAAACGTCCAGTGCCTGACATGGACTCCTCCTCCTCATGATTCTCCTCCTCCTCTTGAACCTCCTCCACGGACTCCGGCCTTGTTGGGGGGGCCTCATTAGGCTGCTGTCCTGGGGATGGTGCGGTCAGGCCAGATAGCCCTGCACCCTCCTGCACATCTGTGGATGACACAAAACATTCACAGGTTGGAGGATCCACACACTTGCCACATATTCCCTTTCACCCCCTCCCCCACACATGCTACACACCTGATATTAAAAAAAAAACTTACCTGGCACCACGGGCTCCGGACTTGAGTCAAAGCCGGGCAGGCCCTCAACTTCATGCCGATGAAAGGTCAGGGCCACCGCACGCTCCTCCGCTGTCAGCCTAATACGGCATGGTGGGCCCCCTCCTGTGCCCCTGGCATGGGCATGCATTCTGGCCAGCTTCTGTTTGACCAGACGCCGGAGGTCATTGATTTTTTTGTCAATCCGTGTCTCCCCCTCCCCCGCTGAATTGACCTGCTCAGTGATCATATCCAAAATCTCCCTCCTCCTGGCCGGGGTGGTGTTGGCACTGTCCGGGCCGTGGAGGAAATGCCCATAATCGCTAATGGACCGGGCAAGAATTATTTTTTCCCCCACAGTAAAATTGAGCTTTCGCTTTCTCTCTGTCATACTTCCAAAAAAACTCACTCCCAGTCAGCAAAAATCACTCACAAAAACAAGCACAACCAATCAAGCAAGAACACACACAAAGAGAAAACTAACACCCAAAAAATCACACTAGCACTCAGCAAGAAACAGTCACAAAAACAAACAGCAAAAAAACAGCAAGAAAACAAACGAACAGAAATATATCAAACAAACAGTCACTCAAACACTTATCAAAAAACACTTTCAAAGATCTACTAACAAACACTTGATCACACAGAACACTAATCTGACAACTACAAAACACAACGCAACGAACAATAGGACAAAAGCACTTGGTTAAATGGGAAGGGACAAAGGGATGTACTTTTGCAATGCAAGTGCGTTTGTGTCTGTCTATTTATGCTGTTTGCGTAGTTCACAACGTTGCCCTAGTCCATTTCCAATTTCACTGATTGCGCCGCTCCCGAGTTGTGAGCATGCGCACAGCGGAGCTGACATGGTCTCCTTCAAGCGCGCATGCGCGAGCCGGCCGGCCCTTCATTTGCATGGGGTCACGGCTCATTTCAATATAACACGACCACATCCTTCCCAATTTGTATTACTCCGTCTTACGCCTCTGAAAAAACGTTACGCATGCGCAATTTTCTGCGCAAAAGCTACGAGAATAGGGTGATTACGCGGCAAAATTGCGCAAGTCTAACGTAAAGGCGGTGCGCTACGCCGGTCCAATAATGCGCAGATGTACCTGAATCTGGGCCCATGTTTCTAAGTGTACAGAATTTTTTTACGCCCCTAAACACATGCACATCAGGGGGTAGATTCTCGTACAGAGGCGTATCTTTGTGCGGGCATAGCGTATCTTCTTTACGCTACGCCGCCGCAACTTAGAGAGGCAAGTGCCGTACTCACAAAGCACTTGCGTCTTAAGTTACGGCGGCGTAGCGTAAATGTGCCAGCGCAAGCGCGTCTAAGTCAAATGTGGAAGAGGTGGGCGTGTTTTATGTAAATTAATCGTGACCCCACATAATTGACGCTTTTATCCAACGGCGCATGCGCCGTCCGTGGACGTATCCCAGTGCGCATGCTCCAAATTCTGCCGTAACTACTCAATGCTTTTGACGTAAGCGTAATTTACGTACAGCCCCATTCACGGACGACTTACGCAAATGACGTAAAACGTGAAAAATTTGATGCCGGACATACGCTTACGCAAACAACGTAAAAAAATGCGCCGGGCGCAAGTACGTTCATGAATCGGCGTATCTAGCTCATTTGCATATTCAACGCGTAAATCGACGGAAGAGCCACCTAGCGGCCAGCGTAAATATGCAACTAAGATACGACGGCGTAAGAGACTTACGCCGGTCGGATCTAAGCAAAATTCTGGTGTATCTTGCTTTCTGAATACAGAAAAAAGATACGCCGGCGCATCCTAGAAGTTACGCGGTGTATCTCAAGATACGCCGACGTAACTTCTTTGAGAATCTGGCCACAGGTGTTTAGATCAGCATTTAGGAGATATTCAATAATTCATAAAGTCAAAACATATGATATTCGGCTTTGAGTATTTAACTGATCATTTCTTCTGGCCAGTGCATTTAAAACTTTTACTATGGTTTATGGATTAATTTAATGAAAGGCACACATGAAAGATGTAAGATTAGGACTCCTTTCACACTGCAGTGCCAGGCCCATTAGCGCTAAACCGACACTCTTTTTTTGTGGAGCCTTTAGCGCTGTTTTAGCAGTGCTTTTCGGACACTTTTTAGTCGACACTGTATATCTCTCTCCTCCCTGTCACTGAAACCGGCCCACTGAGCCATCGGCCAATCTGGAAACTTCCGGTAGTCCCGATTGCCAGTAAATGCCTGTTGATAACCCCTATATAAGCTGGTATAAGCTGGGTACACTACCCAGGGACTCTCTCTGCATCACACCTGCAGTATCTTCCTGACTACCACATGGGAACTGTTTGCCCCCACTCAAGGCATGTCAAATAGGATAAACACTTCTCAGAGTTGATATGGAGGATTAATGCAAGAAACATAAACGCTTCTCAGGATTAAAATGCAATGCACACTTTCCAGAAAGGTTGTAATAAATTTCATGGAACAAGGAGCTGGGCATTAATATACATCTGCCGAATAGAATGGATTATGCTAACAAGAGCCTTCATTTCTCACTACTTTCATATTTGTTTTTTAGGATTAGCTTCTTTTCACTGCTTTGTTTTGGCCCAGGGAATGGTTGCCTTTGGCACTGATCTCAGCAACTAAATTTCCCATACTTTCAGTGGGGAAAAGTAAGTATGGAAGACATTGAACTAGCGTTAAGTGTTGCGTTGCAGTTTTACAATCAGGTTTAAAGCGTTTGTTACCCAGGGCTCAAGTCCTACGAGTCCCTACACTTTTTTCACAGCAGGAATGCAGTTCCGTTTGCAGGACTAGAGCAGCCGAGAGCAGCTGAGCCGCCCGAGCCAATCCTTCACTAAGCGGCGATGCCCAGCTCGAGTCACGGTCAGGGGCAGGTGAACCTTAGTAATCCTTCGTTACTGGCCGCTTCCTGTATATGGATTCATCGGGTAGTGTGTGCGGGTATTCTGTCACTTCCTCTATGTCGCAATGTCTCCTGGGAGCTTTTGTCATTGTTCCCAGGAGACATTGCGGAGGTCTGCCGTGAGTTATCGCGGGATTTAGAAAGAACTTGCTTAAAGTTCTTTCTAAATCCCGCGATAACTCACGGCAGACCTCCGCAATGTCTCCTGGGAACAATGACAAAAGCTCCCAGGAGACATTGCGACATAGAGGAAGTGACAGAATACCCGCACACTATCCGATGAATCCATATACAGGAAGCGGGTAGTAACATAAAGGATTACTAAGGTACAGTGGCTCGAAAAAAAACAAAATAATTATGCAAATGAGCGTATCATCTATTTTTGGGCGGGGGAGTGGATCTTGGGTGGGAGTTACCACACTTTTTTCACCAGGACTTGACCCCTGTTGTTACCCTAACATTTCATATTACTGATATAGGCCGGTTGTACCATGTACTTGTATGAAAACGTATCCAGTTCTCTTTGTGTGAAATCTCTGATGTTCCTGGCAGTCCCTCTGCTTTCCTATTAGAAACTGACCACACTAAGCAGGAGAACACATAGGGCCAGATTCTCGTAGATGCGCGCCTAATTATGCAGGCGTTGCGCATCTCAGATGCACTACGCCGACGTAACACGGAGTGGCAAGTACCGTATTCCCTAAGTAAATGCGCTCCAAGATGCGCCTGCGTCGCGTAAAATCATGGGCGTAATCCGGCGCAACTCCAAAGTAGGAGGAAAGTGGGCGTGTTGCGTGACCCCATGCAAATGCAGGCCGGGACGAACGGAGCATGCGCCGTGACATGGATGACCCGCGCCGTGACATGGATGACCCGCGCCGTGACGTGGATGCCTTCTGCGCATGCGCAAAGCCTCCCTACGATGCGCCGGCGCAGGGTATATAATGCGCCCACACATGCGCCCGTGCAGCGCAAACGTCTCCCATTTTTTTGATAGTGACGGCCAAAGTTTGTGCTGGACAAGATGACAACCGCGGTTAAGGAGAGGAGGAAGAAGAATTTCTCCCCAGAGGAGAGGGCCATTGTCGTCAGGGCCATGGAGAAGTATGACTCGCGGCTCCATGGTGCTGACAGTGCCCGGACCAGCAAGTCCCGGAGGGATCAGATTTTAATGAGGGTCGCGTGCCAGGTCAATGCCCTCTCTCATGAGGTCCGGACACCGCAGGACATTCAGAAGAAAATGAATGACCTGCGGCGTCATGTGAAGGGCAAGCTGGCTGCCATAGCTCGGCATGCCAGGGGCACTGGAGGGGGCCCACCCTGCCCTGTCCGCCTGAGTGAGGACGAGAAGGTGGTTGCCCGCTGCCTGCAGACGGAGCAGGTAGAGGGAGTTGGGGGCTATGAGTCCCAGAAGCCAGCCGTGAGGACAGGTAAGTGTGTTTTATATTCTATCTGTTGTGTACATGTATGGGGGTGGAAGGGAACATGTGCCAAGTGTGTGGGTCCACCAACATGGGCATCTTTTGTGTCATCCACAGATGTGCAGGAGGGAGCGGGGCCATCTGTTGATGCCAGGGCCCATCAGGATCCATCCCCTGAAGATACAGTCCCTCTGGCTGCCCCCCTGGAACAGGACTTGGAGGGAAGTGGGCACACCTCAACGGAGGAGGTGGTTGAGGAGGGTGTGGTAGTCCAGGACCAGGCCCTCTATGTTGTTGTGGAGGAGGATGGTGGGTTGGCCGGACCAGCCCAGGCTATTCCTCTACCTGTAGCGAACCCCTCAGTGTCCCCCTCCAACCTCTCCAGTCCCTCTCTTTCCCCCCCCCTCATCTCCGGCCCCTCAACATCCTCCCCTTATGCCCGGTCCCCTGCCACTCCCCGCAAGGCGACGTGCAAGACCAGGGGTGTATCCAAGGTCCTGCCGGAAGAGCTGGTCAGACAGCAGGACCAGCAAAATCAGCACCTGGCCGAGGTCGTGGAGGAGATGAGGCGCCTGGCCGACAGCCTGGCATCCTCGGGCAATATTACAGATGCCATCCAGGATGTTGCTGTTAACAGCGCAGCAACGCTGACCAGCTTGGGGGAGCTGCAGGAAAACACCTCGGAACTTGTGGGGGAGGTTCATGCCCTGCGCCTTGCTGTCGAGGCGCAGACTGCTGTGCAGACCCGCATAGCGGTTGCCCTGGAGGGCATGCAGGCAGCCAGGGAGGGACGTGGGGATGCTCCTCCTCAACCTGCTGCCCCCCCCCCCCATCTGTGGCTGCCCCCAGGCAAGTGAGGGGCAGGACCCGTGGCACCAGGCAGAGCCCCCGCCAGGCCCATTAATTTTATTTTTCTTTATTATTATGCTCTGGATAAGAGCTTTTTGTTATTTTTTATTATGCTCTGGATAAGAGCTTTTTGTTATTTTTTATTATGCTCTGGATAAGAGCTTTTTTTATTTATTTTTGGATACTGAACACGGTGCAGTGTGAATGGTGTGTGAATGTGAGAGGGTGGCACTCCTGACAGTAAGGGGTGTCACCCTCGGCCGTGGTGGTGAAGTTAACCCCACGGCTGTATGAATGATGTGTGAAAGGTGTATGAATGGACAGCAACATCATTGGGGCCTTGACGTGGCGTTGCTGCTCCCAAGGCCTACATGCTGGACTTGGGCTAATCCAATGCGATGTGCATGTGGTGTGTGTGATCTAGGGACATCAGTGGTGTACACGCGTGCATTGTCTGTGTGCCATGCTGTATGTGTGTGTTTAAAGGTCAAAGATTCGTAACACGAGGACCCTCCTGACTGCTCTTCCATCAGCTGACGGGGTCTCCTCTGGCGGGGGGGGGCTGTGTGGTTGGGGGGTCAGGTCATCACGTAGGGCAATGTGCAGGCCCTTTCGCATGGCAAAGTTGTGCAGAATACAACATGCACCAATGATCTGACCCACAAAGTTGGGGGAATACAATAGGGCCCCCCCAGACTTATCCAGGCATCGGAAACGGGACTTCAGGAGGCCAAATGTGCGCTCCACCACTGCACGGGTTTTGATGTGTGCTTCATTGTATCTTCTCTCTCCTCTGGTTTGGGGGTTCCGGAAAGGAGTCATGAGATGGGGTCCCAGTGTATATGCAGAGTCACCTGTAAGGGAAAAGACAGGAGGATGGTAGTCATGCATGTGCCACTTCTGTTGTGCATCATGGGAGGGGATAGTCATGGCTGCCACCCATGTCACTCACCAACCAGCCAGCTGTCCCCATACATGTCCTGCTCAAAATCTTCTGGGATGTTGCTTTGACGGTAGATGTAGCTGTCATGGCTGGACCCGGGGTCTTTGGCACGGACGTGCCATATGAGGTATTTGGCATCGGCTATCACCTGTACGTTGATGGAATGCCAATGCTTCCGATTGCGGTATATGTGCTCTGTGGCACTGGGGGGCTGGAGTGCCACATGTGTGCAATCAATGGCCCCGATGGTGCGTGGGAATCCGTCAATTCTGTAGAAATCTGTCATTGCCTTCTGCCGCAGGTGCACAGTGGTGGGTCTGATGAACTGGTTGGACATGCGTCTGAGGATTGCGGGGACAACCTGGTGCAGACATCTGCTTATGCTGGTTTGTGACATCCCAGCCACCACTCCACTTGTACGCTGGAATGATCCACTGGCCAGGAAATGCAGCTTTGCCAGTACCTTCACCAGTGGCTGCAGTGCACGTGAGCGGTATGTCTGGCTGGTGATGTCATCCTGCAGGGCTGTGGTTATTTCCAGGATGGCAGCAGGGCTGAATCTGAAGATGCGATACACCTCCTCATCACCCATGCCAAAGAGGCTCATGCGCGCTCGGTAGATCCTCTCACGTGCCCCCCTCCTCCTACTCCTCCTTCTATGCGCCTCTTCCTCTGCATACCTTAGTAGTGATAAGACCATGGCTGGCCCTGGCATCATTGGCATACGAATGTGTTGTCCAGTAAGTGTGATTGCTCAGCTAGTCCGTTACGGTGCTGCTGTAGTTGCTCTCCAGCTGACTTGCACACGGCCTTGAGCAAAGTTACCCGTGCTTTTATGAGGGGTATGTTTACTCAAGGCTTTCGAGTTACGCGCACCACGAGTAGCCAACGCCGGACGCGCGTAGTTTCGGGAATACGCGCATCTCCCTCATTTGCATATTTGCATGCTAATTCAATGGGAACTGAATATTTTTCATGCGTAACTATGCGCCTACGCCGCGCTAGCTTAATGCATTTTCGCCGGCCAGACGGAAACAAATTTCGCGCGTATGTGGTTCTGTGTTTACCGCGCATCGATACGCAGGCGAACATTTACTATTACGCCGCGCATATACATTTACGCAGGCGTAGCGCCTCTGAGAATCTGGCCCATAGGGTTTGATTTACTAAAGGCAACTCCACTTTTTATTTTCCTTGCATGTCCCCCTCAGATCTACAGCGAGTGCACTTGGAAGTGCAAAGTGGATTTGCCCTTAGTAAATAAACCCCATTTTCTAGCTGTGCTGGGAACTCAGCCTGTTCTGCTCCAATTATGAGACTTGTCCTGACAGTGGTGATCAAGAGGAGGAATGCAGTGCTGATCAAGAGGAGGAAATCTGATAGGGCAGTTGTATAGAAGTTGATTGGTAGATCGACTTTTGTGCACAGTGCCCATACATGGATAGAAAAGTGTCTGGTGACTACTGAACCGACTGAATTTTCAATCCATGTATGGCCGGCTATAGCACAGGATGTATTAAAGCGGATGTCCGCCAAAAAAATAAAAAATATTAAAAGCCAGCAGCTACAAATACTGCAGCTGCTGACTTTTAATATTAGCGCACTTACCTGTCCTGGAGTCCAGCACCGTCGGCAGCAGAGGACGAGCGATCGCTCGTCACTCTGCTGCCCCCACCGCCATCCTCGGTGAGGAAACCAGGAAGTGAAGCGCTCTGGCTTCACTGCCCGGTTCCCAACGGCGCATGCGCGAGTCGCGCTGTGCCGTGCTGACTGGTTCCTGTTGTGTTCTGGGAGCTGTGTGTTTCCCAGAACACAACGGGGGGGGGGGGATCTGACGTCCTGCCCGCAGTCTACCTGCAGACTGTGTGGCCGGAAGTGGGTGCAAATACCTGTCTTAAGACAAGTATCTGCGCCCGGGGTTCCGATGAGCGGAAGTTCCACTTTAGGGTGGAGCTCCGCTTTAAGGTGAAAAAACACAAACCTTTACAACCCCTTTAACAGGCGGCAGTGGCGACGGGCAGAGAGTCACTGATTGCCGCCATTACTAGTAAAAAAAAAATATGTCCCCAGGTTTAATTTTAGACATCTGGTCACCTTAGATTGGAATAGAGAGTAGAATAACACTGAGATGAGCCAGCTGCTTCTCTTTCACTGTTCAGTCACTGGGGGAAGGACAAGACCTACTTGAGATACTTAATTAGTACTTAGGGGAAAAGTCAGGTCTCCAGGCTGGCTCTGTTTTCTGCCAGGGCTGTATGTCTCATATGAATGAATAGACAGAAATATAAATTATCTGACAGGTAAAACATCTATCGTACATGTATTTAATTTGTGTATTTAGCAGTTTTCCTGAAACCCACAATTAAAGCGGAATTAAACTCTGCTATCATTTTCAGCCAAGGAAGCTGCCATTTGGCCTCTGGTTGTCAACTGCCAAGTGATCAGTTCTCAAACCAATCATTTGATAGTTTGAGGATTTGGTTGAGGACACAAACAATGAGACATGTTTTTTGAAACTTAAAGTGGAACTTTAGTCAGAATATTGAATCCTGATCACTTCAGGCAAGCCATTTTTGCAGGTATAGCAATGAAAAACATTAACAATAAGTGCCTATACTGTTTAAAATCCAATAATACATGGTCTCACCCTGCTCTGCATGTGCTCAGTTGCTCTCTATTTTAAGTACTGCTGATATGTAAAGGCCGATCTGCTGACAGCCTTATGCTCCTTTTGGTAAACAATTTTTAGCAGCGCTTTACTGCTAATTTTGCGGCGCTATTCGGCCGCTAGCGAGGACCTGTGTGTATGTGACTGTGTGTTGGTATGCCTTCCTGACTCCTTCACTCTGTGTTACCCACCACTGACCTTTTGCACTTTGTTACCCACCACTGACCTTTTGCACTCTGTTACCCACCACTGACCCCTTCACTCTATGTTACCCACCACTGACTTTTGCTCTCTGTGCTACCCACCACTGACTTTTGCTCTCTGTGCTACCCACCACTGACTTTTGCTCTCTGTGCTACCCACCACTGACTTTTGCTCTCTGTGCTACCCACCACTGACTTTTGCTCTCTGTGCTACCCGCCACTGACCTCTGCACTCTGTGTTACCCACCACTGACCTCTGCACTCTGTGCTGCACATCACTGACCTCTGCACTATGTGTTACCCACCACTGACCTCTGTGCTACCCACCACTGACTTCTGTGCTCTGTATGTTACACACCACTGACCTCTTCACTCTGGGTCACTCACCATTTACCTCTGCCCACCATTGACCTTTGCACCCTGTATTACCTGCCACTGTCCTCTGCACTCTGTATTACCCTCCACTCACCTCTGCACTCTGTGCCACCCACCACTGACCCCTTCACTCTATGTTACCCACCACTGACTTTTGCTCTCTGTGCTACCCACCACTGACTTTTGCTCTCTGTGCTACCCACCACTGACCCCTTTACTCTATGTTACCCACCACTGACTTTTGCTCTCTGTGCTACCCACTACTGACTTTTGCTCTCTGTGCTACCCACCACTGACTTTTGCTCTCTGTGCTACCCACCACTGACTTTTGCTCTCTGTGCTACCCACCACTGACTTTTGCTCTCTGTGCTACCCACCACTGACTTTTGCTCTCTGTGCTACCCACCACTGACGTTTGCTCTCTGTGCTACCCGCCACAGACTTTTGCTCTCTGTGCTACCCGCCACTGACCTCTGCACTCTGTGTTACCCACCACTGACCTCTGCACTCTGTGCTGCACATCACTGACCTCTGCACTATGTGTTACCCACCACTGACCTCTGTGCTACCCACCACTGACTTCTGTGCTCTGTATGTTACACACCACTGACCTCTTCACTCTGGGTCACTCACCATTTACCTCTGCCCACCATTGACCTCTGCACTCTGTATTACCCTCCACTCACCTCTGCACTCTGTGCCACCCGCCACTGACCCCTGCACTCTGTGCTACCCACCACTGACCTCTACACTCTGTGTTACCCACCACTGACCTCTACACTCTGTGTTACCCACCACTGACCTCTGCACTCTGTGTTACCAACCACTGACCTCTGCACTCTGTGTTACCCACCACAACCCTCTGCACTCTGTGTGTTACCCACCACAGCCCTCTGCACTCTGTGTGTTACCCACCACTGACCTCTGCATTTTACAACTACTTTAAAGTAGAACTATCAGCATTGTTTTCACTCTGGATATTTAGAGAGGGTCACAACCAGTGAAAGACAGAATCACTTTTAAGGCACTCTGCCTTACACACAAGTGTATTCAAGGAAACGCTCCCATATATCTATGCAAAAAAATAAAAGCACACAACCCCAATCGCACTCTGCGATCCACAAATCAAAACCTACTGTACATCCCAAAGGCAAGATACAAATCCAAAGGAGATCGGAGATTTGCTGTCCAGGGACCGCGACTGTGGAATGCACTACCAACCACCATCCGACTGGAATCAGATCACTTGGCCTTCAGGAGAATGATCAAAACTCATCTCTTCTGAAGGCAGAGCCTTCCTTTATTTAAGGAATGGAAATAGCGCCCAGAGGCGATTCAGTTCGCAAGCGTTGCGCTCTATAAGTTTTTCACTCACTCACTCACAACCCCTGTCAAGGCTTTGCCATCTGTGTCCTATTAGGGAAATTTCCCTTCACTTTCTGTTTAATAGACAAAACAGGGTGTGAGAGGAAATCCCTCCAAACTGAGGAATTTCCATGGTGTTAACCAGTGGCGGCTGGTGTTCAAATTTTTTTGGGGGGTGCAAAAAAATTAAGAGGAAATCATCAAGCGCAGCCACTGTACCCATCAAGCTCAGCCACTGTGCCCATCAAGCGCAGCCACTGTGCCCATCAAGCGCAACTACTGTGCCATCAATTGCTGCCAGTGTACCCATCAAGTGCTGCTACTGCGCCCATCAATTGCTGCCAGTGTGCAGATCAATTGCCGCTACCGTCCCCCATGAAATGCTGCCAGTGTGCCCATCAATTGCCTCTACTGTGCCCCATCAAATGCTGCCAGTGTGCATTGCCAGGCACTTACCTGTCTCGCAGCGGGTCAGCGGCGGTGTCCTGCACCTTCCTCAATGCCTTCTTCCGTGTTCTCTATCAGGCGTCCAATCACAGCGCCTGACGTTTTTAGCCAATCAGGTGACAGGTAACAGACCCGAGCACCTGATTGGCTGAGAGGTGGTTCAGTGTTAGCAAACCAAATTCCTGCCCTTTTTGGGCGCCGTTTTACAGTGTTGTGGAAAGGTTTAAAGCAGGGTTAGGTTATAAAAAAAAGAAAATATCCCAAGCTTTGAACATCTCATGGAACACTATTCAATCCATCATCCGAAAATGAAAAGAGTATGGCACAACTGTAAACCTGCAAAGACAATGGTCATCCACGTATACTGACAGGCCAGGCAAGGAGAGCATTAGTCAGAGAAGTAGCAATGGGAATGTAGGCTGTACTAAATAAATACAACTAATGCCTATAAATAAAATACTCAACATGGATCAAAATATATTTAAATAACTTTATTGATAATTTTTTTTTTTTTGGTAATAGAAATCGCCGCGGCACTTTTATTGGTATAAATAAAATATATATAAATAAATAATCCATTTAAATATTATTTAAATTCTTAATAAAATAAAACTTTCAATATTTAAATTCTTAATAAATAACTTTCAAAACTTAAAATTCTCTCTCAAGATCTCGCTCAGTCAGTCATATAACTCGAGCGAATACCATAAATAATAAATACAAAGTCCCCCCTTATCTTCGAGGGTGACAAACCACATAACAGGTGCTGTGACAAGGGTGGGGGGGGAAGGGGGAGCACACCACGCTGTTCCAGGTTACAGCTGGTTAAAGCCTCAGGGAAGTGGGCTTATATAGCCCCATTCACATGTATGAAGCCCGGGAAAAACGTGACTTTCAAAGCCCGGGAAACACGTGACTATCCCGCCCAAATTCACGTTTTACCCGCCCAAAGTTAGGCTTTTACCTGCCCAAAGTATACCTGACAGCTAAAAGTGACACTGACAGGAATCCATTTTTTTTAATTACACAGTAAAAACCTTATTTATCTATTATATATATATATAAAACGTATTTTATTTATTCCGACAGCCACTCTCCCCATGTTGTGGGCACTAAGTAATGCCCCCTTTTCAGGAGGCCCATGGAGAAGCTGCAGAGATCCACAGCTCAGGTGGGAGAATATGTCTGCAGGAGAACTATTATTTGTGCACTCCACAAATCTGTTCTTTATGGAAGAGTGGCAAGAATAAAGCCGTTGTTGAAAGAAAGCCATAAGAAGTCCAGTTTGGAGTTTGTAAGAAGCCATATGGGAGACACAGCAAACACGTGGAAGAAGGTGCTCTGGTCAGCTGAGATCAGAACTGAACTTTTTGAAGCAAAAGCAAAATGTTATGTGTGGCAGAAAACTAACACTGCACATCACCCTGAGCACACTATCCCCCACTGTGAAACATGGTGGTGGTAGCATCATGTTTATGGGAATGCTTTTCTTCAGCAGGGACAGGGAAGCCGGTCAGAGTTGATGGGAAGATGGATGGAACCAATTACAGGGCCAATCTTAGAAGAAAACATGTTAGTGTCTGCAAAAGACCTGAGATTGGGGTGGAGGTTCACCTTCCAGCAGGACAATGACACTAAACATACAGCCAGAGTAACAATGGTTTAGATCAAAGCATATTCATGTAATTAGAAAAAGCCCAATCAAAGTCCAGACCTAAATCCAATTGAGAATCTGTGACAAGACTTGAAAATTGCTGTTCACAGACGCTCTCTCATCCAATCTGACAGAGCTTGAGCTATTTTGCAAAGAAGAATGGGTAAAAATGTCACTCTCTAGATGTGCAAAGCTGGTAGAGAGACATCCCAAAACGACTTGCAGCTATAATTGCAGTGAAAGGTGTTTCTACAAAGTATTGACTCTTTTCACATATTTATTTGTACAGAAATTTCAAAACAATTTCTAATTTTCTTTCAACTTCACAATTATGTGCCACTTTGTGTTGGTCTATCACATAAAATCCCAATAAAATACATTTACGTTTTTGGTTGTAACATGACAAAATGTGGAAAATGTCAAGGGATATCAATACTTTTTCAAGATAATGTATATGATATCTCATTCCCCATAGACTCCTGTACGGAAGATATTGGACTGTGTTGTGATATATGATGTATCTCATTCCCCATAGACACAGCTCAGCTCCTGTATGGAAGATATTGGACTGTGTGGTGATATATGATGTATCTCATTCCCCATAGACACAGCTCAGCTCCTGTATGGAAGATATTGGACTGTGTGGTGATATATGATGTATCTCATTCCCCATAGACACAGCTCAGCTCCTGTACGGAAGATATTGGACCGTGTGGCGATATATGATGTATCTCATTCCCCATAGACACAGCTCAGCTCCTGTATGGAAGATATTGGACTGGGTGGTGATATATGATGTATCTCTTTCCCCATAGACACAGCTCAGCTCCTGTACGGAAGATATTGGACTATGTGGTGATATATGATGTATCTCATTCCCCATAGACACAGCTCAGCTCCTGTACGGAAGATATTGGACCGTGTGGTGATATATGATTTATCTCATTCCCCATAGACACAGCTCAGCTCCCGTATGGAAGATATTGGACTATGGGGTGATATATGATGTATCTCATTCCCCATAGACACAGCTCAGCTCCTGTATGGAAGATATTGGACTGGGTGGTGATATATGATGTATCTCTTTCCCCATAGACACAGCTCAGCTCCCGTATGGAAGATATTGGACTATGTGGTGATATATGATGTATCTCATTCCCCATAGACACAGCTCAGCTCCTGTACGGAAGATATTGGACTATGGGGTGATATATGATGTATCTCATTTCCCATAGACACAGCTCAGCTCCTGTACGGAAGATATTGGACCGTGTGGTGATATATGATGTATCTCATTCCCCATAGACACAGATCAGCTCCTGTATGGAAGATATTGGACCGTTTGGTGATATATGATGTATCTCATTCCCCATAGACACAGCTCAGCTCCTGTACGGAAGATATTGGACTGTGTGGTGATATATGATGTATCTCATTCCCCATAGACACAGCTCAGCTCCAGTATGGAAGATATTGGACTATGTGGTGATATATGATGTATCTCATTCCCCATAGACACAGCTCAGCTCCTGTACGGAAGATATTCGACCGTGTGGTGATATATGATGTATCTCATTCCCCATAGACACAGCTCAACTCCTGTACGGAAGATATTGGACTGTGTGGTGATATATGATGTATCTCATTCCCCATAGACACAGCTCAGCTCCTGTATGGAAGATATTGGACTGTGTGGTGATATATGATGTATCTCATTCCCCATAGACACAGCTCAACTCCTGTATGGAAGATATTGGACTGGGTGGTGATATATGATGTATCTCATTCCCCATAGACACAGCTCAGCTCCCGTATGGAAGATATTGGACTATGTGGTGATATATGATGTATCTCATTCCCCATAGACACAGCTCAGCTCCCGTATGGAAGATATTGGACTATGTGGTGATATATGATGTATCTCATTCCCCATAGACACAGCTCAACTCCTGTACGGAAGATATTGGACTGTGTGGTGATATCAGAGGTGTATTTAGGTTTTGTGCTGCCCTAGGCCTGACTAAACCCGTGCACCCCCTAATTTAAATTTGACCCACCTCTTCCTGTCAAGGCCAAACCCATTTCTGTTTAAGTCCCACCCTAGACCTGCCCCACTTTTCGAGTGGCGGCACTAGTTCTGAGGGCCTGGGGGGACAATGGATTCCCTTAATTTGCAGGGATTTCCTCTCACTTCCTGTTTGGCTATGGGGCAGGAAGTGAAGGGAAATTTCTGCAATTGGACATGAATAGTAGAAAATAAACTGACAGGGGCAGTGTGGTTGCTTTATGGGGACAAATTTGCCTCTTAGCCCAATCCGACCGAGAGGGCAGCCATCACAAATTTTGGGGCCCCTTACACAGCTTTAGGCAGGGCCCCCCTGGAGCAGAAAACTGGGGGGGGGGGGTGCTAACGAACGAAAAAAAACTGTGTATTCTCTTCTCTCCTGACGCAAGATAATAAGCGTAAGCGGAGGGCCCTGAGGTGTAATGCCAAAAAAAAGGAGGGTGACCGGCCAGGTCTTTAAGGGGCCCTGGGGACCATTGGGTCCCTTACATGTGTAATCCAAAAAAAAATGCCTGTGCCCCCCCTGATGGCAGCCCTGCCGGCCCATAAGACTGGCACTACACTAACAGTGTAGCACAAGTCGGCGGGGACACTTTCCATGCTGCCCCCCTGCAAAGTGCTGCCCTAGGCCTGGGCCTTGTTGGCCTAGGCCAGGATACAGCGCTGGGTGATATATGATGTATCTCATTTCCCATAGACACAGCTCAGCTACTGTACGGAAGATATTGGACCGTGTGGTGATATATGATGTATCTCATTCCCCATAGACACAGCTCAGCTCCTGTACAGAAGATATTGGACTGTGTGGTGATATATGATGTATCTCATTCCCCATAGACACAGCTCAGCTCCTGTATGGAAGATATTGGACTGTGTGGTGATATATGATGTATCTCATTCCCCATAGACACAGCTCCCCATGTGGAAGAAAAATATATTTTAAATATATTTTAAAAAAACATTCCTAATATATTTTTCCCAAATATATTGCAATATATTTGAAATGCTACAATTTTGGCCAGATTCAATATATTTCAAAAATATATTTCAATATATTTGTGAATATATTATTGAATATATTGGGAAATGCATTGTGAAATATGTTGTAAATATATTCATAAATATATGTTAAATGTACTTCTGAATGGATTTAGCAATATATTTTTGCAGCCATAAATATATTGCAACGTGCATTTTTGAATGCATTGTGAATATATTTCAGACATATATTGCTAAATGCATTCAGAAGTACATTTAACATATATTTCTGAATACATTCACAATGCATTCCAAAATGCACTTTGCAATATAATTTATGGCTGCAAAAATATATTGCTAAATGCATTTAGAAGTGCATTTAACATATATTTATGAATATATTTGCAACATATTACACAATGCATTACCCAATATATTCACAAATATATTGAAATATATATTTTTGAAATATATTGAAATCTGGCCAAAATTTGTAGCATTTCAAATATATGGCAATATATTTGGGAAAAAAATATATTAAGAATGTTTTTTTAAAATATATTTTAAATATAAATGTACTGAATGTGAAAAAAAAAAAAAAATACATTCCTATTACATTTTGAAAGGCTGTGCATTTATATATTGTAATTTTATATATTGTAGGCCTATAAAACCAGCAAATATTTGGAAATAAAAAAACAATAACACAGTACAATACACACAACTTTATTAGCATGTAAATATACAAAAACTACAACACAGAGAATAGAAAGTGTTAACTGTGGTGTAAATGACATTAATGACATCCAAGTTTATTTGTGGTATTCTGATGGGTTCCCCATGTTTCCCTTCAGGTGATATTTCAAACACCCGCAATTTTTCTTGTAACAGCGTCACTGATCACACCATTTGAAGTCCCAGGAAACTTTGCCAAAGTGGCAGCTTTAAAAAAGTAAATGGAAAATATTAGACTTATTAGATTTTCCCTGTGAATCAAAAGCCATATAAGACCCTTTTCACACTGTAGCGCTGCTAAAGCTCCGGCGGTTTTTGCAACACTTTTTAGGCTTTTTTTTTTTTTAAAGGGAAAAAAGTATAGTTTTTTAATGCGCTTTTAAAGTGCTTTGGAAGTGCTGCCCATTAATTTCAATAGGCAGGTGCGTTTTAGGAGCGCTATTTATAGCGCTCCCAACCCGCCCCATATGCTGCTTGCAGGACTCTTTCTAATGTTCCGCAAAACGCATCGCCCCAGTGTGAAAGTACTCATTGCACTGAAAGGGGTGCAGTTTCATGAGCTTTTTAGAGGCAATTCATAGCGCTAAAACGCCTGAATTCTGGCTCAGTGTGAAAGGGGTCTAATAGATGCAGCTTAGTAAATAAAACTAACAAAATTAAGCATGTAAAAAAAAAAAACATCAAAATATTGTAGACTTTAAAAAATCTGTATAAAAATCAACATCTTGCCTACAACTTGTCTTATTAGTTAACACTACTACCAGACTGAGAAAGATATCTTATTTTGACACAACAGTCAAATTGGCTTACAGTCTACATGTCAAAGCTGATGTTTTCATAGGGTCTAACTGTACCTGCTTCTCTCTTCTGTCACCTGCTTGGAGGCACTGCCTTAAAGGTTACATTTTATTGAAGTGGTTGTAAAGACACAAGGTTTTTACCTTGTTGTATTCTATGCATGAAGGTAAAAAAACCTGCAGCAGCAGCCCCCTATACTTACATGAGTCTCCCTCGATCCACGAGAGCCCTGTCTCTCTCCAGGGTCTTGCACTGCTGATTGGCTTTCTGTAGCGGTGGGAGCTATTGGCCCACGGTGCTGTCAATCACAGCCAGTGAGCTAATTAGGAGATGGGGTCAAGGCAAGGCTCAGTGTGTGATTGGACACACAGAGCTCTGGTTCAGGAGCACCGCATGGGACCTGAGAAGAGAAGGATCTGAGCTGTTCTGTACAAATACCCTTACACAGAGCAGGTTAATAGGAGTAGGACATGTTTGATATTTAAAAAAAAAAAAGAAAGACAACCAGTTTTAATGTTTCGATACCAAAAGAAAACATACCTGTTTAGGCCTTGAGTGCGACACTTGACAAGGAGATGAGCGCAAGTCTTCAGATGGGACAGAAAGGTGATGCACACGATACACCCACACAGGATGAACTTCCCACCATCATTCTTCAGTGCTATTAGCTGCGCTCGTTGTTTTCAAAATATCCATTACACCAGGCAACTCTATGGAAATGCATAAAAACTTTTTAAGTAACATAATGGCCTATTTTCCCACTATATATCCATTAATTTCATTTGTTAGACTTGTGTAACAATGTACTTAAATGATTAGAGGGTTTCCTCCAGTCTGCTATTGACCCCCCAGGAGGGTTTCTCCCCAAGTAAAAGTAAGGATGTTCCACAAAAACAAAAATCTTACTTGTGCATATATATGTAGATACCTCAGTGCACTATGCACTACTGCATCACTGATACTATAATGAATGTAGTACAGTAAGCTCCTCCCAGTTACCCAACGATCCCCATTGGTACTGTTAGTTATCTGGTTGCTTGAGATCTAATAGTAACTCTCAAGCATCCACCTCTCTCATGGCACCTTACCCCCCTTCCACTTAGCAGCTAAAGGGGGTAGGGATTGAAAAATGTCACCAATACCAATTCACATTGAAAGATTGGCATCCAGGGGCTGATATGCCAAAAACGGTGCACAATAATTAACTAACAAAACAAAAAATCTGAGTGCACGGAAAAATTTGTATATAAATTCACAAAATGAATGTCCAATTATATGTTTAAACAATGAGTTGTTAAGCCAAATCCAAATCGGTTTATCCCAAAATTGTATGCCAGCAGCACACAATTGGCAATCCAAACCTCAAAAGTTCTTAATGATATCACCACCACAAAACTCAGATATATGATGATGATGATCAGATACAGTGCCAGTTGAATGCAGTGATATAAAAAGGGAAGGTGCCCACCACCGTAATTAAGTTGTCTGCTTACCAAAGGTAAGTTGTCTCAGTTGTTGGTTTTCTTCTTTCATCAAGTGCTTATTCCATTCCGGTTTTCCATTCACCAGTTGTCAGTCTTGGTCAGGTGCTTAGACAGCGGCTGGCGACCCATCTGTCAGAATCTGCTCTGCAAAAAAAATATAAAATTAGCTTTCCACCTCCACACCCCCCCCCACCACCCAACACCCCCCACCCTCCACACACCCCCACCACACACACACACACACACACACACACAGCACCTAACCTCCTTCTGCACAATTTATTTGAAGTCAGCTGAATGTAAACAGCAGGTAGTGGGGGAACCATAGCCAGACTGCCATTGGCTGTTAAAAATGTTAAAAATAGGCTGACTATTGCACCCCCTTCCCACTCCCTGTGTTCAATCAGCAGAGGAAGACCTGAAGAAGAATGTTCTCCTTCAAATCATCTCCTTTGCTGATTGACAACAGGCAGTGGGCGGGTGTAATAGCCCACTAGCTATTGGCTACTGCAATTAAAATAGTCAATAGCAACCTGGCTATTGATTCCCCTGCTATCTGCTCTTTTTTCCTGTATTCTGACAGTGGCCAGCGGCTGTTAGAATACAAAAAAAGGCCTAAGTGACTGTCAACTGACATCAGGCTACTTCTGGGGCAGCTGGATGTAAACAGAATATAAGTACCCTCATATGCAGCATCAGGGGCGGGCTGCTGTCTGCTCATGGTCTTTGTTTGCCAGAGCCAATGAGAGGGAGGAGTCAGCAGGAAAGGATCATGGGACATGTAGTCTTGAGTACCAGTGGCAAAATGGTGATTGCTTGAGAGTGGACTGTAGTCCGCAGCATGCCCGGGGGAAGGTAGAGAACACCAGGAGGCTGCAAAGGAGATCGAGGGAAATAAGAGGGGATCATGAGGTGGTAAGGACAAGTTGGAGGGATTCTGAGAGGGAAGAATTATTTCCCTTTTCGATGCTGGGAAGACATTGCAGCTGGGGACCCTTTCCTGGAAGCAGCAACACGGTCGGCCACAGGTTACTTGTCGCAGACCCCCTGATCTCCTGTGCGGGCAACAATACAAATGTGGCAGCCTGTGCATTGTGGGCATCGCTCCCCAAATCCCTGCCGCCAGCACCCATCCATGCGCCTGACCCCTTTCAGGATGCCGGGGGCATGGATTTCAATGGGGGGGGGGTGTTTTTCTTTTTTTTAAGCACCTGACTAGAGCCAGAGGCTCTATTAGGCTTCAAAATAGGGTAGAGTCGGGGGGGAAAGAGTGCAACCTGATCCCACCCAATTGTGTGTGACCATAGTGAGTGAATTTTATCTATTTTAACACTAACGTTCTTCCTCTCGCCAATCAGGAGGCAGGTGGTGAGACCAGTTTCCCAATTGGCCAAAGCATATATGGCGATCCTATTGATGCCTAGTGCTTTGGAGCAACAAAGAGGAGGTGGACACCAAGCCACTGCCTGCACAAACGAAGGAGAGGACACCACAGCCCCAGACCTGGATCGGGTAGGTTCCAACATGCTGGAAGCACGAGGGGGTGGGAGTTGTTAGAGCTGGCTGGGGGGGTTGTAAATCTGGTGTTTGCATGCGGGGGGAGGTGTGAGCTGTATACCCTGAGGCTATAGAAATAGGGTGGAGTTCAGAGTGAATTTCTACACCCAAGTAGAGCACTTTACAGACGATTTGAGGATTTGGTTAAACAGAGACAGACGGACGTAAGCCCACTATAGACAGATCAACAATTCTGCTAAACCAGTTGAATTTCTATCCGTGTATGGACAAGCTGGCTGTACTGAAGTTGATCTATCAACTGACTTAAATACAGCCAGCCTGTCTTTTTTATTTTCCCAATCATTGCTGGCTGTGAGCACTGACCTGAGTGAACTGGCAGGGGGCAGTCCCCATCAGAACACAAAAGAGCAGCAGGGGAGATTGCTGTACTAACATCAGATCCTTAGTACAGCAGCTCCAACTGGAGCTGTCTGTTTTTTTCCCCATTCAACTCACTGGGTTGAGCAGAAAAAAACAATAGTGGTGTGTACGAGGCAAGCAATTTTCTTGAGAAGTGGTCTCCCTGTGAGGACAATTTCAGGGAAATGTGAAGCAGGGTCTCTCTCTGTGCAGGCAATGTGGAGCGGGTCTCGCTCTGTGTAGGGAAATGTGGAGTGTTGTCTCTCTCTGTGTGCCACAGAGGGTGACCCAGCCGGCCGAGACCCATCTGTTCCACTGCTGGCCTCTATCGTCTGCACTAGTTGCTAGGATCACCTGCTGTCTGGTGTCTAGCAACCAATGACGTTGCGATCCCGAGGAGAAAAGAGAGGCTCCGTGAGATCTAAAGGGGTCACATCCTTAGATCTCAGGGGGGTCATGCTGGGACTTGTACTCCATCATTAATTGGGGGTCACATCCTTAGATCTCAGGTGTTAATGCTTGGACTTGTAGTCCTTCACTAGTTGTGAGGGGGGGGGGGGTCAGTCCTCAGCTCTGAGGGATTCATACAGGGACTTGTTTGCACTTTAGTTACTGGAGGCCATGATGGTACAATTCCCCAGGGGCCATGGAGGCCACACTGTCCTCCCTGCCTCTCCCCCAATTTTGTGATAATGTAAAACCTTAAGACTGTTTTACCTAATCCATGGGCACCTTGACTGGACTTGCTTCCCCCAGGCCTAAGGCTGCAGCTCTCCACTGTGCAGCATGGTGACATGTTGTGGAAGAGGAGCTATATATAACTTCCTTGTAGCACTGTGCACATGCTGTATGGTAACTGGAAGATACAGAATGAGAACTATTTAGCAGGGAATAGACAAATAAAACTTAACTCATGCACCAACCTTTCACAATTCTAATGTTATTTGATCAAAGACACTTACCTGATACAGACAGTTCTATCCAGCATGCTTCCAGCCTTCCACACTCCACAGACTAGGCCTTACCAGGAACAGGAAGTGAGAGGTGAAAGTTCACCCCTCTGGTTCCCACTTCCTCCCACACACTTGCTGTATTGATTCTTATTGCAGTCTCTGCTATAATACTGTTTAATGTTTTTCCCCAGAGCTGGATTTACATATTAGGAGATTGTAGGCACAGAAAATCATCCCCATCCCAATAAAAGGAACAAGAAATGGGGACAATATTTATACATGTAAGTAAGTGATGAGAGATGCATTCTAGAGAATACAGTATATTACTTACCTTCATTCTGCTATATATATATATATATATATATATAAATATATATATATATATATATGTGTGTGTGTGTGATATATATACTATAAGCGGAGTTTCCACCCAAAAGTGGAAGCTCCACTTATCTACCTCTTCTCCCCTCCAATGTTAGATTTGGCACCTTTCGGGGGAGGGGAGCAGGTCCCTATTATTCGCAGTGGGAGATCAGTCAGAAGTTCGTCCCCCTCCTCCCCGCTGCTGGGACATTCAGAAAGTGCAGAACACTTTGGGCATGCACAGTAGGGAACTGGCTGTGAAGCTCCAAGGCCAGTTTCCCCAGGGCCAGTTCACACCATAGAACCGCAGTCCGCATGCATTCATATATGCTTTTCTGCATGCATGTTTTTGATTAATTCCAGTGCATTTTTCTCCCCTCTTTTTCTTTTAACTTAAGAGAATAAGGACATGTGTATTCAGAGTGCGTTTCAGTGCGTTTTTGATGTGCTTTACAGTGTTACAGTATAGTCCCAGTGCAGGAAAAATGAGCATATTCTACTTTTTTTTCTGGAACGCAACTGGAACTGCAAGCACTGGTGTGAACTATGCCATTAAAAACCATATAACCTCCATGCAGAAAAAAAATGCACTGGACTGCATGTGGTGTGAATTGCCCTTATAGGCAATGGCGGTGGCAGCACCCGAGAGCCGATGAAACCATTGGCTGGGGTGCCAACATCGCCGGATTCCAGGACAGGTAAGTGTCCTAAGATTAAAAGTCAGCAGCTGCAGTATGTGTACAGTGTGTGTGTACAGTGTGTGTGTACAGTGTGTGTGTTTTTGTTTGTGCTGGGGGGAACTTTAATAATCCCAATTTCTTTTAATTGGCTGCTGGAATTACCCTTCGGCAGGTACCAAGTCCAAACAATGGACTTTAGAGTTGTCCCGATACCACTTTTTTAGGACCGAGTATAAGTACCAGATACTTTTTTTAAATGTGTCCCCAAATGCAGCCATGCCCCCCCACATATCCCCTGCATATCCCCGGCAGCCATGTCCCCCCACATATATTGCAGCTATGTCCCCCCACATATATCCAGCCATGTCCCCCCCCATATTGCAGCCATGTCCCCCCACATATTGCAGCCATGTCCCCCCACATAATGCAGCCATGTCCCCCCACATATTGCAGCCATGTCCCCCACAGATGGATCCATCCAATCCCGAGCAAGGGGGAGTGTCTATACACGGCTCCGTGCATAGACACTCCCCTTTGCTCGGGATTGGACAGATCCATCTAATCCCGAGAAGGGGGGTGTCTATACACGGCGCGGCGGGCATTGAAGAATTCATCTCGAAGATTCAAACGAAAGGTCCTGTAATGCGTGCTGTGATACACGGGGATTAACGCGGCGGCTTTGCGGTATGCGGCGGCGGCTTTGCGGTATACAGCGGTGGCGGGGGGGGGGAATATTCTATTTAGGTATCGGGGGTATTTGCGGGAGTACAAGTACTCCCGCAAATACTCGGTATCGGTCCCGATACCAATACTGGTATCGGTACAACCCTAATGGACTTAGTATAAAAAGAATATACAATATATATACTATATTGGCAAAAGTATTGGGATGCCTGCCTTTACACGCACAGGAACTTTAACGGCTTCACCTCCTCTGGGAAGGCCATCCACAAGGTTTAGGAGGGTGTCTATGGGAATGTTTAACCATTCTTCCAGAAGCACATTTGTGAGGTCAGACACTGATGTTGGATGAGAAGACCTGGCCCGCAGTCTCCACACAAAATTCATCCCAAAGTGTTCTATCAGGTAGAGGTCAGGACTCTGTGCATGCCAGTCAAACCAATCCAACACCCAAACTTGCTCCATGTCTTTATGGACCTTGCTTTTGGTGCACTGGTCCAAATCATTTGGTGGAGGAGGGATTATGTTGTGGGAGGGAGGGGGGATTATGGTGGGGGGTTGTTTTTCAGGGGTTGATTTGGTCCCTAAGTTCCAGTGAAGGGAACTCTTAAGACGTCAGCATACCAAGACATTTTGGACAATTTTATGCTCCCAACTTTGTGGGAACAGTTTGGGGATGGCCCCTTCCTGTTCCAACATGACTGCCCACCAGTGCACAAAGCAAGGACGTAAAGACACTGATGAGTGAGTTTGGTAATAATAGTGCAACTTCTGATTCATGGATTAAAACAGAACATTGAAGATTTATATCCAGAGTTTATCTCGTACTCTGTAAGCAGATACGATCCTTGGACTGTGGATGTGGATGTCTGTGAAGGTTCTCATTCATTCAGGTCAATCAATAAATCAAGGTAACTGGACTTGCTGTATTTTAAGACATTTTGCTGGTCAGCCGACAAGCTTTCTCAATTCAGAATGACTTGTACGAAAATTATTTGGGAATAGTAAGTGGATGCGAAAGGTTTATCTGCTTTGTATTAAATGGATTATGTGCTTAAAATCTTATGAAAAAAAAAATATTTTATTTGAATCTTTTGGTTTTTATTTTTATTTTATTTTAAAAGAGTAAAACAAACCAAATTAAAATGGGAGTGGGTCTCTGATAAATGTATTCAGAATGTTATCAATGTTATAGTTTATTTTTATTTTTTTCAAGTCAATATTACAAAAATATCAGAAAAAATATATTTTAAAAATATATTTTCTGATAGATATCTTTGGAAAATACATTTCAATTATATTTTTGGAATGCATTTACAAATATATGTAGAAATATATGTTGAAATTACTTTTGTATATGTTAAAAAAGTCTAAAGAGTAGATTTAAAAAAACATATTTTCCAATGTATGTGTTAGGAAAATACATTTAAATTATATTTTTGGAATGCATTTACAAGTATATTTAAAAATATATGTTTAAAAATGCATTTTTTATATGTTCAAAAATATCTAGAAAATATATTTACAAACATATATTTTCAAATATATGCCTTTGGGAATATATTTAAAATTATATTTTTGGAATGCATTTACAAATGTATGTAAAAATATATGTTGGAATTACTTTTTTATGTGTTTAAAAAATATGAGGAATATATTTAAAAAATATATTTTCCAATATATGTGTTTGTAAATACATTTAAATTATATTTTTGAAATGCATTTACAAGTATATTTAAAAAATATATGGTTAAATGCATTTTTTTTAGATTTTCAAAAATATCTGGAAAATATATTTAAAGCAATATATTTTCAAATATATGCCTTTGGAAAATATATTTTAATTTACATTTTGGAATAGATGTAAAAATATATTAGCGTAGGCCAATATATTGTAAATATATTTAAAATATATAATTTTTTTAAATAAATATATTGCAAATATATTTTTCTTCCGTATGGGTCAGCTCCTGTATGGAAGATATTGGACTGTGTGGTGATATATGATGTATCTCATTCCCCATAGACACAGCTCAGCTCCTGTACAGAAGATATTGGACTGTGTGGTGATATATGATGTATCTCATTCCCCATAGACACAGCTCAGCTCCTGTATGGAAGATATTGGACTGTGTGGTGATATATGATGTATCTAATTTCCCATAGACACAGCTCAGCTCCTGTACGGAAGATATTGGACTGTGTGGTGATATATGATGTATCTCATTCCCCATAGACACAGCTCAGCTCCTGAACGGAAGATATTGGACCGTGTGGCGATATATGATGTATCTCATTCCCCATAGACACAGCTCAGCTCCTGTACGGAAGATATTGGACTATGTAGTGATATATGATGTATCTCATTCCCCATAGACACAGCTCAGCTCCTGTACGGAAGATATTGGACTATGTGGTGATATATGATGTATCTCATTCCCCATAGACACAGCTCAGCTCCTGTATGGAAGATATTGGACCGGTGTGGCGCATATGATATATTATCTCATTCCCATAGACACAGCTCAGCTCCTGTACGGAAGATATTGGACCGTGGTGGCGATATATGATGTATCTCATTCCCCATAGACACAGCTCAGCTCCTGTACGAAGAATATTGGACTATGTGGTGATATATGATGTATCTCATTCCCCATAGACACAGCTCAGCTCCTGTATGGAAGATATTGGACCGTGTGGGCGATATATGATGTATCTCATTCCCCATAGACACAGCTCAGCTCCTGTATGGAAGATATTGGGACTGGTGGGAGTATATAGATGATAATTATCCATTCATTCCCCATAGACACAGCTTCAGCTCCTGTATGGAAGATATTGGACCGTGTGGCGATATATGATGTATCTTATTCCCCATAGACACAGCTCAGCTCCTGTATGGAAGATATTGGACCGTGTGGTGATATATGATGTATCTCATTCCCCATAGACACAGCTCAGCTCCTGTACGGAAGATATTGGACTGTGTGGTGATATATGATGTATCTCATTCCCCATAGACTCAGATCCTGTACGGAAGATATTGGACTGTGTGGTGATATATGATGTATCTCATTCCCCATAGACACAGCTCAGCTCCTGTATGGAAGATATTGGACTGTGTGGTGATATATGATGTATCTCATTCCCCATAGACACAGCTCAGCTCCCGTATGGAAGATATTGGACTATGTGGTGATATATGATGTATCTCATTCCCCATAGACACAGCTCAACTCCTGTACGGAAGATATTGGACTGTGTGGTGATATATTATGTATCTCATTCCCCATAGACACAGCTCAGCTCCTGTACAGAAGATATTAGACTGTGTGGTGATATATGATGTATCTCATTCCCCATAGACACAGCTCAGCTCCCATATGATGCATCACATTCCCCATAGACACAGCTCAGCTCCTGTATGGAAGATATTGGACTGTGTGGTGATATATGATGTATCTCATTCCCCATAGACACAGCTCAGCTCCTGTATGGAAGATATTGGACCGTTTGGTGATATATGATGTATCTCATTCCCCATAGACACAGCTCAGCTCCTGTATGGAAGATATTGGACTGGGTGGTGATATATGATGTATCTCATTCCCCATAGACACAGCTCAGCTCCCGTATGGAAGATATTGGACTATGTGGTGATATATGATGTATCTCATTCCCCATAGACACAGCTCAGCTCCCATATTATGCATCGCATTCCCCATAGACACAGCTCAGCTTCTGTATGGAAGACAGAGCTTTTTTTCTCAGAAAATAGGTGCAGGAACTCAACCACGACCCGTTCAGATTTCACAAACAGTAGAAGGGTCTTAAAGGGGCATTAAATACCAGAATTGCATTACATACAGTGTGCAGAGTTCAGGGGGTTACAAAGCAGTCACTTGTAAACACAGAAACCAGACTTCTGTGTTCACAAGTGATTGTGGTGAGCGGGCACCAAAGGGTCTGAGCCAAAGGTGGTGGAACTGAGTTCCCCCAAGTTCCCCCAGAAAAAAAGCCCTGATGGAAGATATTGGACTGTGTGGTGATATAAGATGTATCTCATTCCCCATAGACACAGCTCAGCTCCTGTATGGAAGATATTGGACTGTGTGGTGATATATGATGTATCTCATTCCCCATAGACACAGCTCAGCTCCTGTACGGAAGATATTGGAACGTGTGTGGGGATATATGATGTATCTCATTCCCCATAGACACAGCTCAGCTCCTGTATGGAAGATATTGGACTGTGTGGTGATATATGATGTATCTCATTCCCCATAGACACAGCTCAGCTCCTGTACGGAAGATATTGGACTGTGTGGTGATATATGATGTATCTCATTCCCCATAGACACAGCTCAGCTCCTGTACGGAAGATATTGGACCGTGTGGTGATATATGATGTATCTCATTCCCCATAGACACAGCTCAGCTCCTGTATGGAAGATATTGGACCGTGTGGCGATATATGATGTATCTCATTCCCCATAGACACAGCTCAGCTCCTGTACGGAAGATATGGACTATGTGGTGATATATATGATGTATCTCATTCCCCCATTAGACACGAAGACAGCTCATGCTCCTTGATCGGAAGATATTGGGACTTATGTGGTGATATATGATGTATCTCATTCCCCATAGACACAGCTCAGCTCCTGTATGTGGAAGATATTGGACCATGTGGTGATATATGATGTATCTCATTCCCCATAGACACAGCTCTGCTCCTGTACGGAAGATATTGGACTATGTGGTGATATATGATGTATCTCATTCCCCATAGACACAGCTCCAGCTCCTGTATGAAGAACAGATATAGGAGCCGTTTCTGGGCGATATATGATGTATCTCATTCCCATAGACACAGCTCAGCTCCTGTATGGAGATATTGGACCATGTGGTGATATTTGATGTATCTTCATTCCCCATAGACACAGCTCAGCTCCTGTAGGCGAGAAGATATTGGACTGTGGTGGTGATGATATATGTATCTCATTCCCCATAACCCACAGCTCAGCTCCTGTATGGAAGATATTGACTGTGTGGTATGATATATATTTATCTCATTCCCCATAGAGACACAGGCTCCAGCTCCTGTATGGAAGATATTGGACTGTTGGTGAA
>JAJQKJ010002480.1:0-47752 GCA_029574335.1 Rana kukunoris | reverse complement strand
GGATTAAAACCCCTTTCACACTGGGGCAATTTTCAGCCTTTTTAGTGTTAAATAAAAGCGCATGTAAAGCGCCTGAAAAAAGCTGCATCTGCAATCCCAATGTGAAAGCCCAAGTGCTTTCACACTGAGGCGCTGCGCTAGCAGGGCATCAAGAAAAGTCCTGCAAGCAGCTTCTTTGCAGCGCTTTAGGGGCGGTAAATACACCGCTCCTAAAGCCCCCTTCCATTGAGGGAGCTTTTTTAAACACCAAAGCGCCTGAAAAACACCCGGTGTGAAAGGGGTCTTAGCTGCGCTTTACAAGCGGTTTTCGGGCGCTCGCAGTGTGATAGGGCTCTGCAAGCACTGGGCCTTTCACATTGAGATGGCAGATATGGCTTCTTTCAGGCGCTTTACAAGTTTTTTTTAACACCAAAGTGCTCAAAAAACACCCTAAAAATGCCCCAGTGTAAAAGGGGTCTAAATGAATAGCTATGGTCCACAGCTGACAAGCCACTGATCTCAGCTATTCACTAAAATGTTATTATTTCCTGATTGTTTGATAAACATTTGCACAGCTATCAAGAAGCCTACAAAATCAGTAGCGCCATCTTTTTAGTCTAGTGCGCCTGTGCTTTCAGTAAATGGTTAGAGGGCTATTTTACAAACTCTGAAAACTATAAGAGACAAATTATTAAAAAAAAGGTTAAGATATGGAAAAGTGGTCTGGCCGCCTAAGGTTAAAAGTGGAGCACATTGTCTGGCAGCAAAAGGGTTAAAGAGGGACTCCATCACCCAGGGCTGGACTGGGACAAAAATTTGGCCCTGGACTTCATCCAGACTGGCCAACTTTGACAGGTCTCTCCTATGGACAACTCCCGCCACCCAAGCCCCTCTCCCCCTTCACTAGCCGTTCTACTTTATTAGAGTAAAATGGCTGGTGGTACTCTTATAGGCAGTACCAGTGGGGAGGCTAGACATTATTTCACCCGGGGCAAAGAATCAGTTCCGTGCCCCCCCTTATGGGACAAGATTAGGCAGAAGTGAGAAACTCCCAGGCCATAGCTGTTGAGTCAACTGTCTGTCCTCCCCCGTGCTCCTCTGTCCCCCCCCCCCCCCCCAGATGAGCACTGCGGGGAGGGAGAGACAGAGGAGCAGAAGGGGGTGGCGGTCCGCTGTTACAGAAGACGGTCCACTGAGCCATCGGCCCACCGGGAAACTCCTGATAGTCCCAATGGCCAGTCCATCCCTGCCATCACCCCTTTTGTTCCTGTGTGTTCATTTTATTCTCTCACTTATTTTGCTGGGTTATCCTCAACTAACATCCAGTACATAATGCAATGCACTGGAGAAACCTCCGTGAACAACAGCGCTTGCTAATATGTGTCCAAATGTAACAATAAAGTGACCAGTGCAAACCAACAAATAAATGAATTAAATAAAAAAAAACATCCACGTATTCCCATATTTCAGTGTTTAAATTGTGATGAATATATTATGTGAAACCAGAAGAGAGTCCAAATAAGGAATCCCTTTCCAATATTCCTGAAGTTAATTAAATGTGATTTTTATAGCTAATTAAAAAATCCAGTCCATGTAACAGGTATTACAATCCGTGTTCCTAAATGGCTGATATCTTCACTACATCTGTAGCCTTAAAGGGTTGTAAAGCTATAAATGTCCTTATTTCTTCTGAGAAATCCTCACTTCCTGTTCTTCTGTCTGTAACTCCACACAGTAATGCAAGGCTTTCTTCCTCGACTGGAAAGCAATGTCTGATAGTACCACCTTGGCTATTGGTGGTTTACATGCATTTAAAGTGGTTGTAAACCCCAAAAAAACAAACCTGCAAGACAAAACCATAAAGAGCTGGTATGATTAGCATACTAGTTCATTATGCATTACTTACCTTAGATCGAAGCCATCCTCATTTCCCCCTCTGGCCGCAGACATCTCTCCACAGATACTCAGCAGGTTTCTTCCTGGTTGGCGGCCACGCTGGCGCTGTAATTGGCCAGAGAGGGGCGATGACGTCACTCCGCGCATACGCGCGGGAGCCGTCAAATAGAGCATTGCCGTTTTTATGAATGGGATTATGACTGTCCCTGCGCCGTTGTCTATGGTGCGCATGCGCCGTAGACAACGCTGTATACCTTTTGGCAAATATCTCCTAAACAGAGTAGGTTTAGGAGATATTGCAAACACCTACAGGTAAGCCTTAAAGCGGGATTCCACCCACAAATTTTTTTTTTTAAAGTCAGCAGCTACTAACAGTGTAGCTGCTGACTTTGAATAAGGACACTTACCTGTCCTACTTGCCCGTGCTGATGGCCCCCCGATGCCGATCCTCGACCTGTGGCTGTCCACTTGCCCCATTTCCTACTGCGCATTGTGCGAGCAGACGCGGCGCTTTGTGAATGGTCCGGCTGCTTTCTGGGATACACACAGTTCCCAGAATGCAGCGCGCCCCATTCACAAGAAACACACCGGGTGTAGGAGGAGGAAGAGAATCGACAGTGGAAGATAAGGGGCAGATTCTGGACTTCTGCATAGCAACAGCTATTTAGGGTAAGTAAAAAACTAAAATTATTTTTTCATTTAATTTTTTTATTTATTTTTTTTGATTTTTGGAAGAATTTTTTTTTCCAGGGTGGAAGTCCGCTTTAACCTAGGCCAGTGATGGCGAACCTTGGCACCCCAGATGTTTTGGAACTACATTTCCCATGATGCTTGTGCACTCTGCAGTGTAGTTGAGCATCATGGGAAATGTAGTTCCAAAACATCTGGGGTGCCAAGGTTCGCCATCACTGACCTAGGCTTACCTATAGGTGTAACATCAGGGGGAGGGTTTACAACCACTTTAAAGGAGTTGTAAACCCTCAAGATTTTTCAACTTAAAGCAGAGTTCCATACAAAAATGGAACTTCCGCTTTTCGGAATTCTCCCCCCTCCGGTGTCACATTTGGCACCTTTCGGGGGGGAGCCGATACCTGTCTAAGCCAGGTATACGCTCACATTTCCGGGAATAGATAGCCGCAGTATCTGCAAGTATCTACGCCACATCCGGCCCCTCCTCCATCCCTTTCCGTTGTCTTCTGAGAAACACACAGGTCCCAGAAGACAGCAGGGACCAGTAAGGACACGCAGTGCGACTCGTGCATGCGCAGTAGGAAACCAGGCTGTGAAGCCGCAAGGCTTCACTTCCTGATTCCCTTACCGAAGATGGCGGCGCCTCCACCCAAGAGCTGAGAGACAGCTTCGGTTGCTGACATCGCGGCCACCCTGGACAGGTAAGTGTCCATATTTTAAAAGTCAGTAGCTGCAGTATTTGTAGCTGCTAAATTTAAAAAAAAAATGTGGGCGGAACTCCGCTTTAAAGTGGTTCTTAAGACAATAATATAACTCTATGCCAGCCCCTCTATTGGATCTGGCATAGCACACTGTGTATGTTGTTTTTAAAAATGAGCACTGTAAATACTGAATTTCAGCTGTCTTTAGGCCAGTCACATTACTCACGGCCACTTTCCAGCTCTGATGGATGTCTTCTGAGGGAGGGGGCGTGATCTCCCTCTGACGCCAGCCGGGGAGATCACACGGCCGCTTGTCTCCTTCGCAGAAGCCATCTTTTGGAGCTGGAAAGCGGCCACGAGCCACGTATTTAGTATTTACAGCTTTCATTTTTAAAAACAACATACAAAGTAGAATGCCCTGTAGAATGCAACCCGACACGGTCCACAACTGCATGGCACACCACAATCACACTCGCATCTTTCCTGTTGGCGCATCTTTCTTCAACTGTTGGACCCCATCCCGGGCTTTGTGTTTTTTATCATCCCTCCCCTTGTGTGTTTTGTAGTTGTGTCCCCAGGTTCAGTGGCAGCTGGTGCTCAACATTTTTGGGGGCGCAAACAAACTGAAAAAAAAAAAAAAACATCGATTGCAGCTACTGTCCCATCAAACGCAGCCACTGTGCCATCAAACGCTGCCACTGTGCCCTCAAACGATGCCACTGTGCCATCAAAAGCAGCCACTGTGCCATCAAACGCTGCCACTGTGCCCTCAAACGATGCCACTGTGCCATCAAAAGCAGCCACTGTGCCATCAAATGCAGCCACTGTGCCAAACGCAGCCACTGTACCCATAAACTGCCACCACTGTGTCCATCATACGCAGCCACTGTGCTCATCAATTGCTGACACTGTGCCCATCAATTGCCACTACTGTGCCCCATCAAATGCTGCCAGTCTCCCCGTCAATTGCCGCTACTGTGCCCCATAAAATGCTGCCAGTGTGCCCATCAATTGCTGCTACTGTACCCCATCAAATGCTGCCAGTGTGCCCATCAATTGCCGCTACTGTGCCCCCCATCAGATACTGCCAGTGTGCCCATCAATTGCCGCTACTGTATCCCATCAGATGCCGCCAGTGCTCCCCATCAGATGCCGCCAGTGTGCCCCATCAGAACGCGCCAGTGTGCCCCATCAGATGCTGTCCGGAACTTACCTGTCTCGGAGCGGGTCAGCAGCAGTCTTCTGCACATCCTCCATGTCTTCTTCCATCCTCTCTCAGCCATCTAATCAGGTGATTGGTAACAGACCCTGCAACCTGATTGGTTGTAAGGCGGATTCAGTGTTAGCAAAGCGAACAAGTTCAGTGTTCAGTGTTAGCAAAGCAACCAAGATATGGTCTGCATGGGTCCAAAATAGACATATCACAATCTGAGCTAGGGGATTAGGGCCCTTTCACATGTACTGTTCCCGTGAGGATCTGTACCTTTAACACCCGCTTGCTCAGAGGGGATCGCTCCGTTGATCCCTGCTGAGCTGGCAGATCTCCGCTCTCCTCTATGGGGGGATCGGATGAACACGGAGCGCCTGTCCATGTTCATCCGATGACGAATGGAAATTTTTTATTTTCCTCCGTCTGCAGAATCAGAGCATAGCGGACACCGATGAGATTGGATGTCAGCGGATGTTCATCCGCAATCCCATAGGGATACAGGTATGTCCGTTTTTCATTAGAAAACGGATGGATGAAAAACGGACATACGGTCCGCAGGTGTGAAAGGGGCCTTATAATAACATTTAAGGGGTTGTTTATGAGCATTTTTGCTAATGGCAATTTGGATCTGTTTCCCCCCCCCCCCCCCCATTTTTCTTTGGAGATCCTCTGTCTCCCCCCCAGGGTGGGCATTAGGGTGCTTCCTTGTTAGGCGGACTGCAGTAGGGGGGAGTTATGGAGTTCACTTCTCACTCAAACAAGTGGATTTGTTGAAATTGCAATCATCTTTTGTCAGTTGTATACTGTTGTACTTATATTGACCATACAGTCATCTCTCTGTTATTATTATATAATTGATCTTTATTGGATATAATAATCTTTATATAAATGTACATGTGTAACTTGTTCTTATCCTTCAATAAACATTCATTCTGCTAATACCAGCAAGCACACACAATTCTGAAGGAAATGGCAGTAGTAATATAGTCTCCTTAGTAAATTAGGAGTTATAATGTGAGTCAAATGCAAAAATCTCCTCCCATGATCTGTCAGCTCCTCCAACAGTCTGACACTCGCAGCGTTGAACAATGGAATAGCTGTGTCCTCAGGAAGCTGTCTCATCCACACCTGCTCCATGATGCAGCGGCGGTGACGTACATTGAATAAATTCATACCTGGAAGAGTTCACGCCGCTCTATTGTGGCGAAATTGGATTAATCACCAAGTTGTTACAGGAGGTATCATCTACTACAGGCATGACATTTAAAGGGGACAAGCAAGCCCATAAATACTGAATAAACAACGTCTTTGTTTATTTTGTGTGTTTTTTATGAAAAATGTATGGCCCAGATTCAGAAAGAGTTATGCTGGCGTATCAGTGATACGCCGGCATAACTCACACTTTGCGCCGGCTTATCTGTTTTTTGTATGCAGAAAACTAGATACGCCAGTTTGCAGTAAAGATCTGACAGGCGTAATTGTATTACACCGTCGGATCTTAACTGCAAGTTTAAAATGGCCGCTGGGGGCGTTCTCGCTGATTTACGCCGAGAATATGTAAATCAGCGAGATACGCCAATTCGCGTAACGTAAATGGGATAGGTTACGTCGCCTTAAAGAACCGCTCGCCATCCTGAATCTGACCCAATGTTTTTATAAATATTTATTTCAATAGAAAATAATTATTAATTTCAATTCAGCTGCAGTCAATAAAGCTTTGGGCCATTTTAAAAAGTATGACTTTGATCTTTGGCTCGCTAGCGTGGCTTACGTGTAATGAGAAGTGTAGGTTTATTGTAAATAAGGAAGGTATAAAACACGAAATTAGCACAGCTCTGTTTTGATAAATCTTAAAGGAGCATTTACACTTTAGGTTGGGGGGCAGTAAAAATTCTGCTGAATTTCAGCCCCAACCGCCCCCCCCCCCCCCCTTACGCTGCAGCAACAATTATATCCTCTGTTGTTTTTCACAGACACTACAGGCCACCGACTGTGACCCATGCAGTTTCAGGACAGCAGAACAGCAATTAGGGGGTTAAAACAGGCAATAGAGAGCTGACATATTGCATCCTTGCCACCTGTCAAACGCCACTGAAAAGTGATCTACTTTTTACAGGCAGTCCTTGCTGCAAGTGTTAACAGGTCCTTAACCACTTTAGCCCCGGACCATATTGCTGTCCAAAGACCAGAGCACTTTTTGTGATTCGGCACTGCGTCGCTTTAACTGACAATTGCGCGATCGTGCGACGTGGCTCCCAAACAAAATTGCTGTCCTTTTTTTTCCCACAAATAGAGCTTTCTTTTGGTGGTATTTGATCATCTCTGCGGTTTTTATTTTTTGCGCTATAAACAAAAATAGAGCGACTATTTTGAAAAAAATGCAATATTTTTTACATTTTGCTATAATAAATATCCCCAAAAAAGATATAAAAAAACATTTTTTTTCCTCAGTTTAGGCCGATACGTATTCTTCTACATATTTTTCATTAAAAAAAATCGCAATTAGCGTTTATTGATTGGTTTGCGCAAAATGTATAGCGTTTACAAAAAAGGGGGTAGTTTTTTTCTATAGGCATGGCTGTCTGCCTATAGAAGTCTAATGCCGCGTACACACGGTCGTTTTTTGCGATGAAACAAAACGACGTTTTTTAAAACGTCATTTAAATTGATCAAGTGTGGGCAAAACGTCGTTTTTTGTCTTCAAAAAAACGACCAAAAAAAAATTCCAACATGCTTGAATTTTTTGTGTCGTTTTTCAAGACGTCGTTTTTTGTTTCACAAAAAGTCACCGTGTGTAGCAAAAACGTCGTTCAAAACGACATTTTTCAACCCGCGCATGCCCAGAAGCTAGTTATGAAGCGAGCTTCAATGGAAAAGAGTGGTGAACGTAACCTTGCTTTTTGTGAAAAAACGATGGTGTGTATGCAAAATTGTCTTTGAAAAGTGACGTTTCAAAAACGTCGTTTTTTACTTCACAGAAAACGTTGTTTTTTTTTCATCGCAAAAAACGACCGTGTGTACGCGGCATGAGAGTCTGCCAGTTAACATTGCATCTACTTAAAGGAACACTAAAGGTTCGTTTTTTATTAGATCAATTGATTGCTGTAAGCTAGAGCATTTAAATATCACTTACCTCGTTTTTCCTTTTGACCTCCAAAATACAGTAATCCAGGTTTGAAAATGCCATTTCCCGTCTCTCCTCTTCTTGCTTTCCACCAGCATCTGAGCCGTTTTGCATGGTGGAAAGCAGAATGTGCTCACCCCCTCCCTATGACTACAGCCCTGCGTGAAGCTGCTCTCCTATCCCTCACAGGCATGGAGGCTAAGCCTAATGGGAACTGCAAACCAGGAAGTCAGTGAGAATAACGATTCAGGAGTGACGGAGGCGAATAAAACAGCAAGATTTCAACAGGTATCAAACTAGTTATACTGTAAAAAATTACTTTTTACTTTATCAGCTACTGTCAGACTTTAATTTAAGGGGAAAATATTTTTGTCTTTACAACCCCTTTAAGTGTGCCCTGGCCCCAAGCCTCTCTCCCACAGTTCTGTTTAAGAGAAAATAAATCTCTTTGCATTCAAGAAGTGCCTGGTGCCCATCAATCCACCTTGCATTGCACCCACCGTGCCTTGTAACCCACTCTACACAGAAGGACGTCAGCTGTGCCTAACTCTGGAGATCACCATTATGCCTCTTGGGTCCCGGGACTTTGCTACACATATAAATAAAGGCCAGTGATACCAATAAATACAATAATTAAGGGTAATACCTATACAATGTTTTCTTTACAGTAGTGTCTAGTAGAGTTGTTATAATGTACAAATGACATAAATGTAACATCTGTCTGAAATCTTCCCCCCATAATGCTGTGGTGTGATAACATCTGTCGGTGTGACGTAAGCGCTTCCGTTGTTACATTTCGTAAAGTTTTTCTCAGTTACATACTATGACAAATTTATATTCTGCCAGCCGGTAATCTTGATTATTTTGCTGACGCTTTTTTTTTTATCTCCATCTTCCCATTTGACATGTTTATCAAAGTGACAGTGAATGTCAGAGAGCATATAATCAGAGGGCTTCACTGACGCATAATAGCGACTCTGCTTAGAACTAACTTGACATGTGGCAATTGGAAAACACAGCAAATAAGGACAAACTGTAATGCTTTTAACTTTGCTGCATTATAAATGGCTTGGCACAGGTAAAAAAGAGCAAAACATATTTTAGTCTGCATTCTAGACACTTGTCCCTGGGCGCATACTACCCTAAATGTTAGTACCACTCGGTTCACCCTCGAGCCCCATCCACCCGCAGAAGATTTCGGCCTCTGTTAGAGTTTAGTATAAGGTGAATAAATCTGGGGACATATTTTTTTTTAGTAGTAATGGCAGTAATCAGCGACTCATAGTGGGACTGCGATATTGCGGTAGGACAAATCAGACACCTAGTGAAACTTTGTGGGAACCGGTGACACTAATACAGTGATCAGTTCTAAAAATATGCACTGTCACTGTACTAATGACACTGGATGGGCTTCTCAAGTCTTACTCTCTGGGCCCCGGCTACTACTGGGTGGGGAGCAGAGGAAGATCACTTCACCAGGGAAGGCAAGGAGATAAACAGACAGTTGGCTGGCTGGGACTTGAGCCAAGGCAGAAGAACATGCAAGCAAAGCTGAATGGGCTTGCACCCAAAACTAAAGAAATGGTCCCTCTGCTCCGACCAGCACATATTCATCAGAAAGGGGCACAGATAATACACCCCCCAAGCTATTAGGTGCAGTGGAGCATGGGGGGGTGTAATTCAGAATTATTATTTTTTTGTTCTGCACTGACTGTCTTTGAAATTGCCCCAGCCCCTGTTTAAATTCCATTCGGGGATAAAACCAGGAACAGACTTGGTGTGGGGACAGTGTGCTCAATCTAGGGACTGTCCCCGGAAATTGGGGATGTCTGGTCACCCTAGTTTAGTAGGTTGCGGGTAGTAGGGCTGGATGGTGCGCATTTGCTTTCCTCCCCCACCTAAATGCCAGGATTTCATGCACCAGGGCTAAACATCCTGTGTGCATGAGGCCTTAGCAAGAACAATAAAACAAAGGCCCCTTTCACACGTGCGGACCCTATGTCCGCTTTTTCATCCATCCGTTTTGCGGATGAAAAAGGGACATACATTGGTCCCTATGTGATTGCGGGTGTCAGCGGATAAACATCCGCTGACACCCGTAATCACCTGCCTCCGCAAAGATCCGATTTTGCAGATGGAAGAAGATTCTATTTTTTCTTCCGTCATCGGATTGGATGAACACGGACTCACGGTCCGTGTTCATCCGATCCCCCCATAGGGAAGAGCGGGAAAAAAAAAGGGACCGCCCTGTCATCCGCTGGCTCAGCGGGGATCAAGGGAGCAATCCCCGCTGAGCTTACGGAGCACACAGAGGCAGATTATTACTGATCCCTAAGGCCACTTTCATACCCATGTGCAAGTGCGTGTAGTAACAAGTTGCTTAATGTGTTAACCCTCATTGTGGTACATGCAGGTTACCTGTGCCCATCCATATCCTATGTTTCCTTAATGCACATCCATGTACAAAAATGCATGCAACCGTTTTTTTTCCATTACACTACATATGTCTGCTGGTACAGTGCCTTGAAAATCTGTTCACACCCCTTGAAATTTTCCACATTTTGTCATCTTACAACCAAAAATGTAAATGTAATTTGTTGGGATTTTATGTGATAGACCAACATAAAGTGGCCCATAATTGTGAAGTTGAAGGAAAATTATAAATGGTTTTCAATTTTGTTTTCAAAAGTATTCAGCTCCCTTTACTCTGACATCTTAAAAAATAGAATGCTGGAAAAAGGGTATAATCATGATTCTCTAGAGACAACCCAAAGAGAAGTAGCCAAATTAGAAAGAGCCTCATTACTGAAGGATGGCCCTAAACGTAAGAGGGATGGGCTACTGATCCCTTTTGTCACCACTTACTCCTCACAACACTTTTTGATTAATAACATTTTTCGTAAACATTGGCATCTTTTGGCTAACGATCGGGTTATCAGTACCTTCCTACCAGCCAAACCCGAGGTAATATTTAGAGGTGTACCCTCTCTCCGAGATAGGGTGGCACCAAATGTAGTGGACCCACCACCCAAAAAGGTATCTTTTTTTCAAGGGGAATTGAAGGGCTACCATCAGTGCCGAAAATGCCAGCTCTGCTCTTTGAACAGAATTAGAAATAAAAAAACGGAATCATTCAAATCGACAAGCACACAGAGAGAATACCAAATAGAATGCTTTGTCACTTGCAGTTCCATAGGCGTGGTCTACCTTTTGGAATGCCCTTGTGGGCTCCAGTATATAGGGAGGACCAAAAGGGCTATGCAGGTGCGTTTAGGGGAACATATCACCAACATCAGGAATGGCTATAAGGATCATTCAGTCTCAAAACATTATGATCTCCATCATAATCGTGATCCTGCCAATACTATCTTTTTGGGTATAGAACGCTATAGCCCCCATTGGAGAGGTGACTCACTAGTCAGACAATTATCTAAGATGGAAATGGCTTGGATCCACAGGGCACGGTGTTATACACCCTATGGTTTGAACATCGACATAGATGTTAATGCATTTATTGACAATAGTTGAACAAACAGTTGATTGTGAATCACATCTGAGTTCCCAGATAAATCCTGGTAAAACATTATAATATATCGGTGAGACCAACAAGTAAGGACAGATAGCATTTTTTTTTTTCCTCTAAATATTTGCATATCAGATTACCAAAGTAGGCTCATAACTCCCAGGTGTAATATTAAGTTCATCCACTGGGGGGCCACATTTGAATTTCTTCCCCGTTGTATTCAGGTTCATATACCAGGAACGCAATATTGTCCATAGATAGAATTTTACATTTAAATTTTACATTTATAATTTTATTAAGATGGGGATGCGTCCCAACTTCAGTTAACTGGGGTTACTCTCCTTCCCCATTGACATGTTTTTTTAGGGGGGACGCTTCTCTTACTCGAATATTGTTTTCAAAGTTCAGTATCTGAACAATTATTAAAATAAGTGAATATATTGCGCTAAACTAAAAATGTGAATACTCTAGGCAGCCAACACAACAGTGGATATGTGTAAAAGTGATGTGAAAAAAAGTGTAGCGCCCATAGAAATTAGTCCCTTTAGAAAGAGGGACCAATGACCTTAGACCACCTTCAGGTCATAAGTGGCCCGTGTGAATAAGGTAGGTGAATACCTATGGCCTTAAACACCTTCAGGTCATAAGTGGCCCATGTGAATAAGGTAAGTGAATCAAGCAAATCAAAGTGGATCAAAAATAAATCAACTAAAAAAAAAAAAAATTATTATTATTTTCCCCAAATGTATCACATAGAACTTAATCCTTGTAAAATAACATTGGAGTGATGGTGAGCATATGTGCATTCAAACAGTTATGATACCAAATGTGATTCCAAAAATACCCTGCATGTGAGTCCATTCATATGGAGTGTTAACAAGAGATACACATGTATTCAAATGTATTCCATATATGTCCGTACACATATAGCAATAGCTGGTAAAGAACACTGCATCTGACAAATCAATTCAATGAAATGATGGCATAATCTCCAGTGAAGAAGTCCATATATGTTACATATAACTCAGATAGGTGCATTTAGAATTCTTGAAAGATAGGTTAGGTACTTCTTACCAGCTGTTGTAGACCCGCAGCTCACCTTACGGTGGGGGGTCCTATGGGCATTAGTAGGCCAACCGCCTATCTGGATCTCTCTTTCTCCGGAAGAATGGCTGGATGGATGTTTTGAATGCAGCAATCAGCCGTCAGGCGACAGATGTAAAATCAGCAATCCACCATATAGCCAGGGAATTCCAGTAATGATTGCAGGGGTTGGCTCACAGAAAGACTGATCATAGATGCAATAAAAAAGAGAGGATGCATAATGCATAGTGTAAAACTGTTTTAATGTATCCAAAAACACATCAAAAGCAACAATTTAAAAGTCAATAGATCCCAAACTTGCATGCAGACCGCAAATGGTAAAACAGAAAAAAAGTCCAAAGACCATATCCTCAATAAACCAGATATGAACAAATTGCAAGCAGAAAGAGTAAAAAATCAGATCCAATCAAAATAGCAATTGCGCATGGAGTGGTTGGGGAGCAAAGAACCCGACTGGTTTCGTCTTAAGAGACATCAACTGGGGTTATACTGTGGGATTTTTTACTCTTTCTGCTTGCAATTTGTTCATATGAGGAGCATCCTCTCTTTTTTATTGCATCTATGATCGGTCTTTCTGTGAGCCAACCCCTGCAATCATTACTGGAATTCCCTGGCTATATGGTGGATTGCTGATTTTACATCTGTCGCCTGACGGCTGATTGCTGCATTCAAAACATCCATCCAGCCATTCTTCCGGAGAAAGAGAGATCGAGATAGGCGGTTGGCCTACTAATGCCCATAGGACCCCCCCACCGTAAGGTGAGCTGCGGGTCTACAACAGCTGGTAAGAAGTACCTAACCTATCTGAGTTATATGTAACATATATGGACTTCTTCACTGGAGATTATGCCATCATTTCATTGAATTGATTTGTCAGATGCAGTGTTCTTTACCAGCTATTGCTATATGTGTACGGACATATATGGAATACATTTGAATACATGTGTATCTCTTGTTAACACTCCATATGAATGGACTCACATGCAGGGTATTTTTGGAATCACATTTGGTATCATAACTGTTTGAATGCACATATGCTCACCATCACTCCAATGTTATTTTACAAGGATTAAGTTCTATGTGATACATTTGGGGAAAATAATAATAATTTTTTTTTTTTTTTTAGTTGATTTATTTTTGATCCACTTTGATTTTCTTGATTCACTTACCTTATTCACATGGGCCACTTATGACCTGAAGGTGTTTAAGGCCATAGGTATTCACCTACCTTATTCACACGGGCCACTTATGACCTGAAGGTGGTCTAAGGTCATTGGTCCCTCTTTCTAAAGGGACTAATTTCTATGGGCGCTACACTTTTTTTCACATCTGAACAATTATTTACTTTTAATATTTACAATTTAGGAATCTCCCGCTGGGATCATTAGCCGGATGAGAATCCACTTTTCTTTATTTTGCCCCTTTTATCTCAAACAGATTGAACCAGTCTGCTCTGGATCAAAAAAATAGTTTATTAGGGCATTTTTTCCCTCCACCAAAATGGCGTTGCCTGTATCAGAGGTGATTGCACTTCCCTGGTGGTGTGCTAACCTATGATTAGGCTGATATCGATGGGAGGGCGTGTTCACGTCCGCCCAATCTAGTCGCGATCGTGCGTGTCACTATCCGGGGACGCGCAGGCTTTACACATGTCGCGTCTAGTATGGGCAATGATGAGGCTGATATTCATGAGAGGGCGTGTTCACGTCCAGCCCAATCACGTCGTGTTTGCGATCGTGCGCGTCATCATCCGGGGACGCGCAGGCCGTACACATGTCGTGTCTAGTGTGGGTAAGGTTTGCTCACACCCTCCCTGCGCTTCTATAGGTGTTACTGCTCACCTGACCATGTAAGTCATGTGATCAGTGTTTATACTGTAGAGCGCAGCGCGCTCTGGATGATCAGGTTTCACCCATTGTAAAAGAGGGACGGTTATAACATACATGGAGGCTGACACCAAGAGCAGGGAGGTACCACAAATAGGGACATGGACAGACTTGTAAGAGTGATCCCTGATACCAAATGGTTGACACCATAATCTACCAATCACTGTGAATAGCAAAAACAAATTTTGTTTTTATCATTATAAATTTGTATCCCTTTTTTCTTTCCTTTTTGGCTATGGCAGTAATTGCAGTTAGATAGGTGAGATATTAGTGGATTGGCTATTCCCACATATTGGACATATCCCTTATCCAAGATGGCCACTTTAGCTTCAAGGATTCTGGGAGCTCAGATGGGGGCGGTACCATCTGTATCTGTTAGATATAAATTGCGGTGAGTCAGTACGCCGCTCGTGCCCCAGGACGAAGTCTTTTTGAGACGAAACGGCGTAGGGTGGCGGCGTGCTGACGTCTTTTAAACCGCAAACTGTGTCCCGGAGTGAACGGGTGTGCTAGCCGGCCGGCTATATATTCACATGCAAATTTTATCTACTTTCTTGTAAGTGTGATTTAAATTTTTTTATTAAACAAGTTATATGGGTTCACACTATGTAGCTTTTTTCTTCTCCATACTGGTTTCATTACAACACAGATCATCGGTCCATTGTTGGAGAAGTCTCGGCTCTTGGATATCCTGCCACGTTAACCCCTGGCTGGGGATTAAGCCATCTGCTGTCAGAAGATCTCTAGTTGGGATCTTCCCCTCTGGTAAGGGGCGGTGTGATTGAAAGGTGGAGGTGTTTATCTATCCATGCACTGTTTCTGAGGTTCTTGCATTTGATGTCACCATCTATCTGGAGGAAAGAATAATTTTTTTCTGCTATCAGTTTCCATCAGATGCTTAATGTGTTCCGTACTTGATTAATGGACTTTTGTCACTTATCTTTATATATCACAAATTCAAAGTCAGAATTCTGAGTTTCAAAGTCAGAATTCTGAGATTAAATCTCAGAATTCTGAGATTAAATCTCAGAATTCTGACTTTGAATCTCAGAATTCTGAGATTAAATCTCAGAATTCTGACTTTGAATCTCAGAATTCTGACTTTGAATCTCAGAATTTTGTATATATTTTTTTTATGATGGCCCCAGGGCTCTTCCATACTCTGATACCCCTTACTAAAATCTAATGGAACCAATTTTCCTTCAGAAGTCAACTAATTAGTAAATAGAGTCCACCTGTGTGTAATTGAATCTCAGTATAAATACAGCTGTTCTGTGAAGCCCTCATAGGTTTGTTAGAGAACCTTAGTAAACAACCAGCGTCATGAAGGCCAAAGAACACACCAGAAAGGTCAGGGATAAAGTTGTGGAGAAGTTTAAAGCAGGGTTAGGTTATAAATAAATAGCCCAAGCTTTAAAACATCTCAGGCCGCGTACACACGGAGGGACATGTCCGCTGAAACTGTCCGACGGATCGTTTCCAGCGGACATGTCTCCTCCGGATTTTCATCCGACGGCGTGTACACACCATTAGATCAAAATCCCCGCTGGCAGACAGCGCAGTGACGTGGCGGCGACGTTGACGCTGCCACGTCACTGCACCAGGAAGTAAAAAACTTCCACGCATGCGTGGCATCCATTCGACGCTAGTGCGTGCAGATATGTCCGCTGGTTAGTGTACTGCGACGGACATGTCTCTGGCGGACAAACTTTAAAGCATGCTTTAAAATTTGTCTGACGGTCAGACATGTCCGCTAGCCCATACACACGATCGTATTTGTCCACTGAACTGGTCCATCGGACCAGTTTCAGCGAACAAATTTGAACGTGTGTACGCGGCCTCACAGTGCACTGTTCAATCCATCATTGGAAAATGGAAAGATTATGGCACAACTGCAAACCTACCGAGACATGGCCATCAAGGAGAGCATTAATCAGAGAAGCAGCCAAGAGGCCCATGGTAACTCTGGAGGAGCTTCAGAGATCCACAGCTCAGATTGGAGAATCTGTCCACAGGACAACTATTAGTCGTGCACTCCACAAATCTGTCCTTTTTGGAAAAATGGCAAGAAGAAAGCCATTGTTAAAAGAAAGCCATAAGAAGTCCCATTTGCAGTTTGAAAGAATCCATGTGGGGAACACAGCAAACATGTTGAAAAAGATGCTCTGGTCAGGTGAGACCAAAATTTTACTTTTTGGCCTAAAAGCAAAATGCTATGTGTGGTGGAGAACTAATAATGCACATCACACTGAACAAACCACCCCCACTGTGAAACATGGTGGTGTCAGCATTATGTTGTGGGGATGCTTTTCTTCAGCAGTGACGGGGAAGCTGGTCACAGTTGATGGGAAGATGGATGGAGACAAATACAGGGCAATCTTAGAAGAAAACCTGTTAGGCCGCGTACACACGATCGAATTTGTCCGCTGAAACTGGTCTGACGGACCAGTTCAGCGGACAAATCCGATCGTGTGTATGGGCTAGTGGACATGTCTGACCGGCGGACAAATTTTTAAAAATGCTTTAAAATTTGTCCGCCGGGGACATGTCCGTCGGATATGTCCGCTGGTCAGTACACTCACCAGCGGACATATCCTTCCGCACAAGCGTCGTTTGGATGCGACGCATGCGTGGAAGTTGTTTACTTCCTGTTGCGGTGACGTGGCGGTGTCAGCATCACCGCCGCGTCACCGCGATGTCTGCCGGCGGGGATTTTGATCCGATGGTGTGTACAGCCATCGGACCAAAATAGCCCGGTGGACATATCCGATGAAAACGGTCCGAGGACCGCTTCCATCGGATATGTCCATCTGTGTGTACGCGGCCTTAGAGTCAGGAAAAGACTTGAGACTGGGGCAAAAGTATTGACTCGGGGGGGCTGAATACAAATATACGCCACACTTTTCACATATTTATTTGTAAAAGAAATTGAAAACCTTTTATCATTTTCCTTCCACTTCACAATTATGTGCCACTTTGTGTTGGTCTGTTACATAAAATTCCAATAAAATACATTGACATTTGTGGTTGTAACATGACAAAAATATGTACAATTTTAAGGGGTATGAATACCTTTTAAAGGCACTGTAAATGTGTTGCAGTCCCTTGATGATCATGAACTTTGTATGATGCTTGGATGAATGATGGATGCACAACAAATGAATCACATGCACAACTAGTGTGTGCAAATGTGTAATAATGTGCATAGGTGGGAACAAGAAAGTGGATCAGACCATTTCTTCCCCCTCGCTTCCTTGGAAGATTTCTATTGTAGTGCTTGTAGTGCATAGGGACCACTGATTTTAACTAGTTCTTCCCCAAACAGTGCAGATGCTACCAATCACACAGGCAACATACCCCCTTCCAGTCCAGGCGAAATTTCAGCTTTCGGCACTGTCACGATTGCGCGGTCGTGCGACGTGGCTCCCAAACAAAATTTACATCCTTTTTTTTCCCACAAATAGAGCTTTATTTTGGTGGTATTTGATCACCTGTGAGGTTTTAATTGTTTGTGCTATAAACAAAAATAGAGCGACAATTCTGGAAAAAAAAACACAATATTTTTTTACTTTTTGCTATAATAAATATGCAATAAAAAAAAAAAAAACACTATTTTTTTTTTCAGTTTAGTCCGATACGTATTCTTATACGTAAAAAAAAATAGCAATAAGTGTATAGTAATTGGTTTGCGCAATAGTTATAACACCTACAAAATAGGGGATAGAATTATTACTTTCTTTTTATTATTTTTACTAGTAATGGTAGTGATCTGCAGTTTTTGTCACGACTGCGATATTACGACGGACACATCGGACACTTTTGACGCATTTTTGGGACCATTCACATTTATACAGCGAACAGTGCTATAAATATGTACTGATTACTGTAAAAATGTGACTGTCAGGGAAGGGGTTAACACTAGGGGCGATCAAGGGGTTAAATATGTTCCCTGCTAGGTGATTCTTACTGTGGGGGGAGGGGACTGACTGGGGGAGGTGACCGATGGTTGTCCCTATGTACAAGGGACACACCATCGGTCTCCTCTCCCTAACAGGACGTGGAGCTCTGTGTTTACACACAGAGCTCAACGTCCCTGGCTCTGTGACTGCCGATCGCGGGTGCCTGGCGGACATTGCGGCCGACAGGCACGCGCATCGGCACCTGTGTGACGCGGCAGCCAGAGGGCGTATATTGATGGCCTTTCTGGCAGATTAGATCCACCTTGCAGCGGTAAATAGTTGGCGGCCGGATGCCAAGTGGTTAACAGTTTACTAGGAAATGTTTATATTATTGTGCTCAATGTGTTAAAAAAAAGAACAATAAAGATTTAAAGTGGTCTTAAGATTTTTAACAGAATGCATTCTATGCATTAGGGTCAAAACCTTCTGTGCTGCAGCCCCCCCAATTCTTACCTGAGCGCAATCGGATCCAGAGATCTGCAAGACAGCAGCGGCTCCCTCCTCATTGCACAGCTTGATAACTGCTGTCAATCAAATTTTGTGACACAGGAGTCGGGGGGCTGAGTCTCACTGTTTGTATCAATGGATGCAGCAGCAGGACTCGGGAGCGAGCACACTGCTTTCCCTGGGGCACCCCCAAAGAGGAGGGGCCTGGAGTGCCAGTGGGGGACCCCAGAAGAGGAGGATATGGGCTTCTCTGTGCAAGACTATTACACATAGGAGGTAAGTTCTTAGATTAGTAAGATCAAAGAAAATAAAAATATATAACATATGATATCAATTTGAAAATACAATCAGGAGTAGATAGAACCTAAAACATTTTGTTTATGTCCAGCAGAGTATAACTATGTAAGAACCTCTTTGATTTTCCAAACAAAGTCTAGATTACTCCTGTTCTAAAACACATAGAAGATCACGTGCACAGCATCGCTGGGAACAACTGTGAGCTGGAAAGATTTGCTTTCTATAATCACCATTTTACCTTTCTACCAATTCATCCTCCGCCCTGCAGAGGGCGCTCAACTTTTATCATCTTGTTATCCTAAACTCGCGGCGCCTGTGTGATTGGCGTGCACTCAAACACTAGAGGTGTAGCACTGCTCTAGTTTCCGTCTGCTACTTGGAACTCAGCCAGCCAATGAGGAAGGAGATTGACGTTTACTAGCTAGTGACAAACGATCGCCGACAAAATGAACGCATACTCACCGGAAATAGACTACTCTGTAGGTTTCTGTTGCAGTCCGGTATCCGGAAGTTGTATTATCTGTGTATTTCAGCATGGCGGCTGTGGACATAAGAGGTGGGTATTGTGTCTCTGGTAATAGAGCAGAAAATACATTGTATAGTTCTGTTATTAGCGGTGTACAGGTTAGGGGAGGCATTGTGTGTGTGCTGTGAGCAGTAAACCCCCCCACACCCTGAGATGGAAAGCCCCCATACGGCATACACAGGTAATGACTGTCACTTCCACATTCTGTCTGATGTAAACTCTGATATTTGTGATTTCTGTTTGTAGATAATTTGCTGGGCATCTCCTGGGTGGACAGCGCCTGGATCCCCATACTGAACAATGTCACCGTCTTGGATTACTTCTCCGAAAGAAGCAACCCCTTCTATGACCGGACGTGTAACAATGAGGTGGTGAAGATGCAGAGGCTGACCCTGGACCATCTGAAGTAAGCTGGCTGTGTAGGATTTCGTGTCAGATGTGTATACACTACCCTATATATTATAACCTGGTCATCTTTCCCCCCAACCCCCCCCACCGATTATTTTTTTGAGGCCCCACCCTAGGGTGACCAATTGCCCGGGATAGTCCCGCATTTTGCAGGTCTGTCCCAGGTCCCGGGCACCTTCATTCCAGGACATTACAGTGTCCCGGAATGAAGCTGACACTGCCACCCCCCTCCCCTCTATCTGTTGCCCCCAAAAAAGGCCACCACATCTCCATTTTACTCACTGACCGCACTTGTCCTGGCCGTGAATTTCTGGAGGAGCACAATCCTGCCCCCTGCTTGTGATTGGAGAAATAGTAAATCCCGCCTCTTGTGTCTAATCGCAGCAGGGCAGTGTAAAGCCAGCATTGGAACAAGGTAAAACGGGTCTTGGCCAGTAAGTAAAGTGGCAGGGGGGCGTGATTAGTGCTTCTCAGTAGAGCGCGCATCTACCGCCCCAGCTGTGCTGTGATTCATTACAGCACAAGCTGATTTTTGGGAAGGGGGGTCCCTGAATGGCCATTTGGAAATGTGGTCACCCTACCCCACCCCCACATATATACATGTACAAATGCGTTGAGGCGCCTACACATTAAAACATTAATTGCGATACATCTTGCATATCGCCACGCAGAAGCTGGCTCCTAGATTCAAAGCAAATCCCTGGTCTCCATCCTCAAACTGCTACATCTGCAGGACAGCTTGTACAGCAGACTTACTGGTCAGATCACCAGGTGCAAATAAAGGAAAGAATGCATAAAAAAGAAAACACCTGTATAAAATAAATGGTAAGCTGCAATATAATATTTTTTTGTTCTTTTGGGTTTTATACTGCTTTAGGCCAGATCTTCACTGCAGAATCACTCCCCTCCCTCATACCTAGTCTGCACACCTCCCCCACCCCTGGTCTGCACACACCATCACGTGTGTGTGTGTGTGTGTAGATGTGCCGCAGAGTCCTCCAGGTGTTTTGTGTTTATTAGCTACACCTGGCATGATGGACACACAACACTGGTGGATCTTGGTGCATGAGCATAGTTTAGACATAGTGAGCACTGTAGAGATCCATGGCATCTGCGCACATGTGCCTGGATCCTGCCACGTGCAAGGGCCTGATTATACACGTGTCCAGTGGCGGCTGGTGCTCAAAATTTTTAGGGGGGCGCAAACGAAAAAAAAAACAACTGCAGCCTCACTGTACCTATCAATTGTCACCACTGTGCCATGCCATCAAAACGCAGCCACTGTGCCCCCACTTGTCGCCACTGTGCCCCCACTTGTCGCCACTGTGCCCCCACTTGTCGCCACTGTGCCCCCACTTGTCGCCACTGTGCCCCCACTTGTCGCCACTGTGCCCCCACTTGTCGCCACTGTGCCCCCACTTGTCGCCACTGTGCCCAGTAGATGTCCCTCGTCCCGCCCTCGATGACGCTTCAGCTAATCAGGTTACATGATTGGCTGAGACGCATGTCAGTCTTATCCTCGGGTGCACGGCCGGTACGTCCCCCAAGGATGAGCTTCCGGAAGCCGACTACAGCCTCAGGGCTGGCCCTGATAGACACTTCCCCACAGCCAGTCAGCTGCCGCTATTCAGCTGACCGGCGCTCAATGTCCGGTCAGCTGAAAAGTGGGTGGCAGCGGCGAAAATATACAGATTCATACAGTGTATGAATCTGTATATTTTATTGGCTGTGAGCGATCCAGAGGGGGCGGCGCTCCTGCGTCCCTATGGACGCACCGTCACTGCATGTGTCTTGTCCAATGTCCTTGATAAAATGCTGCCTCTTTGGATATGTGACAATGCGGGGGAGGGAGGGATGAGGACACAAGGTTAGAAGGAGGAAGTGTGCTTTACAGCACAAAGAGTGATGTAGCATACAGAAATATATAACCTTTTTTCAAGTTTCGAGAGTGAAAGGAAATCTCCCCAACAGGGACACCACCTGCAATAAAAAACCTGACAGAGGCTTTCACCGTTCCCTGCCCTATTTAAGATGAAATTTAGCCATTCTCTATAGCAGGGGTCTCAAACTGCCATCCCTCCCGTTGTGAAATTACATGAGACGTTGCAAGGATGACAGTTACAAGCATGACTCCTTCAGGAAGAGGCATGATGGGACTTGTAGTTCCGCAGCAGCTGGAGGGCCGCCAGTTTGAGGCCCCTGCTCTAGAGTTTGGCTTTAATTTATTTTATGATGATGTTATGTCAACAGTTGCAAACTGAGAAATTAAAATCCCATTTGCTGCGTTGTGATGCACCGTTTAGACTACTGCTGTAATTGCATGAGTTGTCCATTCATTATGCATGGCCTGTAAAAACATAGCAACAGATCAAAAAATTCACACCTCAGCGCAGGGCTTGGGGTTGGGTGCTTTCTACAATCGTTCCCCGAAATCCTTATAGTGTAAGCATACAGTTTTTGAGTGTTGGATGCCTCTGATGAAGTTGCATATATTTTTGATCCATGTTGCTTCTGTTTCTTTTATTTTTCTGTGTTTTAGTCAGATGACTGGTGTGGAATATATTTTGTTACACGCACAAGAACCTATATTGTTCATCATCAGAAAACAACAGAGGCAGTCTCCCACACAGGGTGAGTTTCAGCATGCTCTGTGTGTGTTGGCTTCTTATAACATTCATTTAATGTTACTTCGTCATTTTAGGAAGGCCAAATTTATACTTTTAAATGGCTAATCTGTAAAACCGGGAAGAGAGGTGAAGGTGTTGCAGCCCAACTCTGGGGTCATGTCATGACATGAGGAATTTTTGATTGGGCTGGATAAAGTGTGATTTTTGTGGGCATTTGAGTCATGTAAGTCAGCAGTCCCCAACCTTTTTGGCATCAGGGACCGGTTTCATGGTAGCCAATTTTCCGGGGGGGTATTCACGGAGTTGGTCCTCAGCCCCCTTTTACAACACAGTACCTCCTTTATACCAGTGTCCTCAGTTTCCTTTTTACATCACAGCCCCCCTTTACATTAATGTAACAGGGACTGCTCTGTAAAGGGGGGCACTGTAATGTAAAGGGGCTGTGATATAAAGGGGATTGTACTGTAATTATTATAGTACCCCTTTACAGTGCAGGCCCTTTTTATATTAAAGTGCCCCTAGCAATTATAGCCTCCTCCACCAGTGTCCCTGCAGTCTGCCCCTCCCCCATGAGACTTCCCCATTCTAATGTCTGCCTCCCCCGCACATGACTCGTACCTTTTTGGCAGGGCAGAGGCTGAGATCATTCCATGTGTCGTCTCCCAGCTCCCCCCACCTGCCCTCACAATGTCATCCTATCAGCAGGGCAGGGGGGGCTCTCTATTCTGATCTGCAGCTCCTGCCTCCCCCTGTCCTGCTGATTGGATGACGTTGTTGGCCGGGTGGGTGGAGGAGCCAGATGAGGACAAACAGGCATGGCTGCACAGCAGAAGATGAGTGACGACCGCGGTCTGTGATAATGCTGTGTGACACTTATCTCTTGCTGTGCGGCCTGGGCATCGGCACCAGTGTATAAATTGGGGACCCCTGATGTATTTGATATCCATTGCAGCTAAGGGCTGGTTCACACCAGATACAGTCTGGTGTATTTTTAATCTGCAATAAAAATTCCAATGACCTTAGTTCACACCAATGCAGTGCAGTCAACAAAAGTAGAAAAAAAAGGTAACACTGCAAAATACTTAAAAAATGCACTGGAATGCACATGTCCTGAATTGAGATAAAGGAAAAAGAAGTAAAAAAAACGCATTTAAAAAAAGTGTATGCAGAAATGCATCCGGAACGCAGGAATTATGGGGTGAACCGGCCCTAACACAGTAAGGTAGCAGTGTAGCCAGGGTTTTAATTATATAGATGATCTGACAGTTCAGTGATTGTGATGATGGCACTACTAATCAAACACTGGGAGTCTTTGCTGTAGGCAGCATGTCCCCCGTACCTAAATGATGATGCCGCCGCTGCCGCGTTAACTGCTTATGGACCGCCGCATGTACATTTACGTCGGCAGAATGGCACTGACGGGCACATCAACGTATATATACGTTGGTGCCTTGAGGGGGTTCGGGGGTCCCCCCCCCCCTACATACATCGGTCCGTTTTGCTGGCCGATCGCTCCCAGCCAATCCGCGCGCTCCCCCGCCCTGTCACTTCCTCCTCCTGTGTAAACACAGGAAGGAGGAAGCGATGTGATCTCTCCTTCAGCGTCTTTTTCAACCACCGCTGAGGAGAGATCACATCGCACAGTAAGTCTGCACTGACACACACTACACATAGGCACATTTACCTCCGCGATGGACCCCCCCCCCCCCTCCCCCTGTCACAGTGTCACTGAATGCAGTAATCATACATGTATGATTACTGTATTTAGTGTCGGTGTGACAGTCAGTGTTAGGTCCAGGGTAGCCCCCGTACCCCCCCTAATAAAGTTTTAACCCCTTGATCACCGCCCTAGTTAACCCTTTCACTCCCTATTGCCAGCGTCGCTAAGCGATCATTTTTCTGAACGCTGTATTAGTGTCGCTGTTCCCGCTAGGTAGGTAATTTTTATTTTTTTTACTAAAGACATGTGGCTAAGTAAATTTTGGCCTAAATGATTGACTAAAATTTAGTTTATTTGATTTTTCTTATAACAAAAAGTAAAAAATATAGATTTTTTTTTTCAAAAATGTCGCTCTATTTTTGTATGTAACGCAAAAAATAAAAACCGCAGAGGCGATCAAATACCACCAAAAGAAAGCTCTATTTGTGGGAAAAAAAAGCACGCAAATTTTGTTTTGGGAGCCACGTCGCACGACCACGCAATTGTCAGTTAACGCAGTGCCGAATCGCAAAAGGGGGCCAGGTCATTTACCTGCATTTTGGTCCGGGTACAAGTACTCCCGCAAATACTCTGTATCGGTCCCGATACTGGTATCGGGACAACCCTAGTGCTAATGCATGATTTGGTTTTGTTTGTTTTCTATATTCTCAAGATAATCTATCATTCTGTTTGCAGCTATACCGCTGGCTGATTATTACATCATCGCAGGAGTAATCTACCAGGCTCCAGATTTGGGGTCGGTTATCAATTCCAGATTGGTAAGATCTATCTTATATTTCATCATTTATAGCCCTCATGCTCCTCATAGATTATAGATCGAAAAAAAAAAAAAACTGCTATGAAGCTTGAGCATTTATTGTTGTTAATAGAAAGGGTTGGACATCTGTGACTAAAGCCCTGTACACACGATTGGTCTATCCGATGAGAACGGTCCGACGGACCGTTTTCATTTGTTCACCGATGAAGCCGACTGATGGACTGATGTGCCTACACACCATCGGTTCATGAACCGATCATGTCAGAATGCAGTGACGTAAAACACGACGTGATGAAAAAAAACGAAGTTGAATGCTTCCAAGCATGCGTCGACTTGATTCTGAGCATGCGTGGATTTTTAACCGATGCTCGTGCGTACTAACGATTGGTTAGCCGTCCATCGGTTCGATTTTAAAGCAAGCCATCTGTTTTTGGACCGAAGGATAACGGACCAATGGGGCCTACACGATCGGTTTGGACCGATGAAAACAAACTTCAGTCCGTTTTCATCGGTTTGAACCGATCGTGTGTACGCGGCTTAACTGTGCAGAAACATGCAGACAACCACAGCTCCTGTCCTACTGTCTTTGCTTTGTATAGTGTCTGTTTGCCTATATACTTTATTTTTTATATAGGGTAATCATACTTACCTAGGTGGATGCTGCGACTGTCTCTGCTGCCTTCTCACTGAGAATCAAGCCACCAAACACCGCCAATGGCTCGGTTCTTTCACCTCCCCCGAGCATAGAGATGTTTCCTGTCAGTCAGCATCTCTCCTGCTCTGTTTCTTCACTCTCATTGGATTTGTTTACCTTCTACGAATCAATAATCCACATGGTTATATTCTAGTAACATTGGTATTTTTTTCTATATTGTAAAATTGTAATCTGTATTTTTTCTATCTTTGTATTAAAATATATTTTTTAACGTACTTCCGCATTGCCTTAAAGTCCGACCGTTTATTCACTTGTGTGAGTAGGTGTTCTTTCTCCTCTTTATTACTGCTTCAAAACTTAGATTGGAAGTATTTCAGACTCTAGTTATTGTGAGCCATTATGGCTGCTTTTCATGTGCTTAAATAATTGGGTACATAACCTTCTTAATCACCCCCGCTAGTTGTAAATTTAATTCCTTCTTTTTTTTTTTTCCTGAATTTTTTTCTGATCCTGTAGTGTTGGTGGCGCTAACAAAAAGGAATGATACCTTCAGACTTTTCTGCATACAGGGTTTTTTATCTTTTTTTTCCCCAAAGGCTGCTTTAGGATATTCTAGCACCAATGGCAGGCACAATCAGGGATGCTTTCTCTACAGATTCCTCCTTGCAGTCAGTGATATTTGACAAGTGGTGTACAAGTGCCTTTATTACTTTGTCACTGAGCCTGAACAAGTATACACATCAGACATTCTGACTGTCCACTCTACATACAGTATATGTAGCCTTTCTAAAGAAGGCCCGCAATGGCACACTCTTTATTTCTCTGTGAAAGTTTTTTTTTTTTTTTTAATATATTTGGGAAGATTAAAAGTGTACAGCAGATTCATCATAAAATGTCACAAAGGTGAACCTAGTCTTTAAGTTATGCCGCGTACACACGATCACTTTTTGTGATGTAAAAAAATGTTGTTTTATCTCACGAAACAAAACAGCGTTTTTCAAACTTCATTTAAAAAAAACGATGTTGCCTACACACCATCATTTTCTGAAAATGCTCTTGGAAAGCGCGGTTACGTACACCACGTTCGACGGCACTCTGTTCCATTGAAGCTCCCGTCTCATAACTTGCTTCTGAGCATGCGCGGGTTTAAAGATGTTGTTTTAAATGTCGTTTTGCCCACACACCATCATTTTTTGTGAAACAAAAGACAACATTCTGAAAAACGACATAAAAAATTCAAGCATGTTCGAAAACATTTTTGGTCGTTTTTTTGAAGACCTAAAACTACGTTTTGCCCACACACGATCATTTCAAATGGCGTTTTTTAAAACGTCATTTTATTTCATCACAAAAAACGACTGTGTGTACGCGGCATTAGGGTTGTCCCGATACCACTTTTTTAGGACCGAGTACAAGTACCGATACTTTTTTTTTTTCAAGTACTCTCCGATACTTTTTTTTTTTAATGTCGTCCCCCCCACAGATGCAGCCATGTCCCCCATACCTAGATGCCGCCGCCGCATAGTTAATACTGCGGGGAACATTACAGCTTTCATTTAAATAGCTGTAGTGTTCCCCGCCGCGCTGCGTATAGACACTCCCCCTTGTTCGGGATTGGACAGATCACCCATCCAATCCAGAGCAAGGGGGAGTGTCTATGCGCGGTGGGGAACACTACAGCTATTCAAATGAAAGCTGTAATGTTCCCCGCGCGTATTAATGTTGCGACGGCGGGGGGGGGTCGGGGGGCTCTGAGTATCGGATCTGGCATCGGGGCATTTGCTGGAGTACAAGTACTCCCGCAAATGCTCAGTATCGGTCCCTACTTTAAGTGATTTCAGTAGCGTGACTTGGGGCTTAAGATTAAAAGTATAACTTTGTGTCTTGTATGATGATATTTAATCTATGATTGTACATTTTGTATTTAATTTTATGTACTAAAGTCTACATTGATCTTTCAGCTGACTGCAGTTCATGGGATCCAGTCTGCATTTGATGAAGCCATGTCTTACTGCCGCTACCATCCTTCTAAAGGCTACTGGTGGCATTTCAAAGACCAGGAAGAGCGAGGTACGCTACTATTCCCATTCATTTTTATGCCTTGTGATACAAACTTTCTGGTTTCTTACAAATATGTAGAAATGGAACACTTTGTTGCCTTTCAGTAATAATATTCATATATATATATATATATATATATATATATATAATGTATGGAGTGCAGAATTATTAGGCAAGTTGTATTTTTGAGGATTAATTTTATTATTGAACAACAACCATGTTCTCAATGAACCCAAAAAACTCATTAATATCAAAGCTGAATATTTTTGGAAGTAGTTTTTAGTTGTAGGTATTTTAGGGGGATATCTGTGTGTGCAGGTGACTATTACTGTGCATAATTATTAGGCAACTTAACAAAAAACAAATATATACCCATTTCAATTATTTTTACCAGTGAAACCAATATAACATCTCAACATTCACAAATATACATTTCTGACATTCAAAAACAAAACAAAAACAAATCAGTGACCAATATAGCCACCTTTCTTTGCAAGGACACTCATGCAGCCTGCCATCCATGGATTCTGTCAGTGTTTTGATCTGTTCACCATCAACATTGCGTGCAGCAGCAACCACAGCCTCCCAGACACTGTTCAGAGAGGTGTACTGTTTTCCCTCCTTGTAAATCTCACATTTGATGATGGACCACAGGTTCTCAATGGGGTTCAGATCAGGTGAACAAGGAGGCCATGTCATTAGTTTTTCTTCTTCTTTTATACCCTTTCTTGCCAGCCACGCTGTGGAGTACTTGGACGCGTGTGATGGAGCATTGTCCTGCATGAAAATCATGTTTTTCTTGAAGGATGCAGACTTCTTCCTGTACCACTGCTTGAAGAAGGTGTCTTCCAGAAACTGGCAGTAGGACTGGGAGTTGAGCTTGACTCCATCCTCAACCCGAAAAGGCCCCACAAGCTCATCTTTGATGATACCAGCCCAAACCAGTACTCCACCTCCACCTTGCTGGCGTCTGAGTCGGACTGGAGCTCTCTGCCCTTTACCAATCCAGCCACGGGCCCATCTATCTGGCCCATCAAGACTCACTCTCATTTCATCAGTCCATAAAACCTTAGAAAAATCAGTCTTGAGATATTTCTTGGCCCAGTCTTGACGTTTCAGCTTGTGTGTCTTGTTCAGTGGTGGTCGTCTTTCAGCCTCTCTTACCTTGGCCATGTCTCTGAGTATTGCACACCTTGTGCTTTTGGGCACTCCAGTGATGTTGCAGCTCTGAAATATGGCCAAACTGGTGGCAAGTGGCATCTTGGCAGCTGCACGCTTGACTTTTCTCAGTTCATGGGCAGTTATTTTGCACCTTGGTTTTTCCACACGCTTCTTGCGACCCTGTTGACTATTTTGAATGAAACGCTTGATTGTTCGATGATCACGCTTCAGAAGCTTTGCAATTTTAAGAGTGCTGCATCCCTCTGCAAGATATCTCACTATTTTTGACTTTTCTGAGCCTGTCAAGTCCTTCTTTTGACCCATTTTGCCAAAGGAAAGGAAGTTGCCTAATAATTATGCACACCTGATATAGGGTGTTGATGTCATTAGACCACACCCCTTCTCATTACAGAGATGCACATCACCTAATATGCTTAATTGGTAGTAGGCTTTCGAGCCTATACAGCTTGGAGTAAGACAACATGCATAAAGAGGATGATGTGGTCAAAATACTCATTTGCCTAATATTTCTGCACTCCCTGTGTATGTGTGAATATATATATATATATACACACACACACACTGCGCTAATGAAAAACGCCTGGTTGAGCTGCCACTTAATATTCCATAAACATGCAAATGAGGTGAAATGTCTGTCAATGTGAAAAAGAGTCAAATAATTCCACAGTAGCACACTTATTAATCTACAAATTTCCTAAATATTAACATTGTGACATAATGAACATAAAGTTTCCCATATAGTATATCTCAAAAAATATATGCTACAACATATGCAAATTAATATGGTAATACAGTCCAACTTAACCACTTAAGACCCGGACCTTTAGGTAGCTAAAGGACCCGGCCACTTTTTGCGATTCGGCACTGCGGCGCTTTAACTGACAATTGCGCGGTCGTGCGACGTGGCTCCCAAACAAAATTGGCGTCCTTTTTTCCCCACAAATAGAGCTTTCGGTATTTGATCACCTCTGTGGTTTTTATTTTTTGCACTATAAACAAAATATTATTTTGTTATAATAAATATCCCCCAAAAATATATTAAAAATAAAATAAAAATTTCCTCAGTTTAGGCCGATATGTATTTATCGGTTGGTTTGTGCAAAATTTATAGCGTTTACAAAATAGGGGATAGTTTTATTGCATTTTTATAAAAAAAAAAAAAAAAATTGTGACTGCGACATTATGGCGCACACTTGGGACAATTGTGACAAATTTTTGGGACCATTGTCATTTTCACAGCAAAAAATGCATTAAAAATGCATTGTTTACTGTAAAAATGACAATTACAGTTTGGGAGTTAACCACAAGGGGGCGCTGAATGGGTTATGTATGACCTCATGTCTGTTTCTAACTGTAGGGGGGTGTGGCTGTAGGTGTGACGTCATCGGGTGTGACATCATCGATTCTGTTTCCCTATAAAAGGGATCGCACGATCGATGACGGCGCCACAGTGAACGGGGAAGCTGTGTTTACACACAGCTCTCCCCGTTCTTCAGCTACGGGGACCGTTTGCGGGACTCCAGCGGCGATCGGGTCCCGCAGTCACCGAGCTTCAGACCGGGTCGCGTGCACGCGCCCGCGACCCCTATGGCTGGACTTAAAGAGCCACGTACATGTACATGGATGTGCCCAGCCCTGCCATTCTGCCGACATATATCGGCGTGAATGGGTCCTTAAGCGGTTAAAGTGATGAAAGAAAATCTTGTGGATCCACCAAAATCCTTCACCAAAGTGATGTGTACGACTTCCACTCCTTAAAAGGGTTGTAAAGGTTCATGTTTTTTCATCTTGATGCATCCTATGCATTAAGGTGAAAAAACATCTTACGTTCACTTTAATTTTATTTTGGAAGTGCATTACTTTTAACCACTTCAATACCAAGGACGTCAATTGACGTCCTGGCTTTCAGTGGGGATATCTGAATGATGCCTGCAGCCACAGGCATCATTCAGATATCCATCTCTTCAGGCGGCGAATCCCTGCACCGTAAGAACAATCATAGCGGCAGTTCCGCCGCTTGATCGTTCTTATAGGCGGCGGGAGGGGACGCCCCCCCTCCCGCCGCCATCCGGTGCGTCTCCGGGCTCTCCTTTGCCATCGGAGACCCGGAGAAATGATCTGCCGCCGTCCACTGTAAACCATAGAGTAGACTGGTGACCAGATGGTCACTAGTCATCTCTATGATCGTCGGAGGCCCGGCCGTCACGCCCGGGTCCTGGAATGTAAACACAGCCGCAATCCTGCCTGAAAGCATTAGATCGGTGAAATTTTTTTCGCGATCTAATGCTTTCCAGCCTGGAGGAGAGATGTTGGGTCTTGTTGACCCCGCATCTCTCCATAAAGAGTACCTGTCACACACATTCCTATTACAAGGGATGTTTACATTCCTTGTAATAGGAATAAAAGTGATCAAAAAGAAAAATGTCAAAAAAGTTAAAAAATAAAATAAATTGTGTAAAAAAAAAATATATATATGTATATTTAAACGCCCCTACCCCCGGTAGTTCGCGCTCAGAAGCGAACGCACGCGTAAGTCCCGCCCACATGTGTAAACGCCATTCAAACCACACATGTGAGGTATCGCTGCGTGCGTTATAGCACCAGCAACAATTCTAGCACTAGACCTCCTCTGGAACTCTAAATGTGTAAATTAAAAAAAAAAAATAAGCGTCGCCTATGGAGATTTTTAAGTACTAACGTTTGGCGCCATTCCATGAGTGTGCGCAGTTTTAAAGCGTGACATGTTAGGTATCTATTTACTCGGCGTAACTTAATCTTTCACATTATACTAAAAAATTGTGCTAACTTTACTGTTTTGTTCTTTTTTTATTCACAAAACCGTTGTTTTCCCCAAAAAAAGGCGTTTAAAAAAATGATTGCGCAAATAATGTGCGAGATAAAAAGTTGCAATGGCCGGCATTTTATTCCCTAGAGTGTCTGCTAAAAAACCCATATATAGTGTTTGGGGGTTCTGAGTAATTTTCTAACAAAAAAATTATGATTTATGCATGTAGGAGAAGTGCCAAAATAGCCCCGGTATTGAAGCGGTTAATAAGGTAAATCGGTTTAAGGTGTTTTTACACTATTGGAGGCCCTGTTTTAATTTCTGTCTCTCTGTGGAGAGTGTCTTTATTGATCTGGATGGAAATTGGCGTGTTTAAGCGGCTCTTCAATAACTTTTAATAAGGCGATTAGATGCAAACACGAAAATGTCTGCAGAGCATTGTACCCACAATCGGGGTGTGTGCAATGCCAGGCACCTGGAGACTCTTAGTATGGCTGTTTGTACCTGTACCCCCCCCCTCCCCGTAAGGACAGGCAGTTACTGGAGAACAGGAAGAATAAATGAACTACGAGAGCGCTCATTAGTGCCCTTCGCAGTTAATTGAGACCAACGAGCCATCTGCTGCAATGGAATGACGGTACTTGTAGTTCATTCATAGAACTCTTAGAATGAATGACACGTGTGAGGGTGGAGCCTCACACAGCAATACCGTTTTTTTTAAATTTTTGTTGGGAAAGATCAGCGGTACCAGGGGAGGTTTCTGGTTGTTGAACATGTTACACCCTAAATACAGGGGTGACGTGTTCAGAAGTTATCCTTAAAGCTAAGCCCATATTAACTCAGACGGGACCCTTGTATCTCTGACAGCCACAACAGAAATGACAAAAGTAAATGTTGCCTGTTTTTGAAGTAGGATATGTAAACTATTAATGGGCCCACATGCTGGAACTACCATCATTTTCTGTTCTTGATTCTGGTAGTATATAGTTGCACAATTTAGTGTTTTGTTACCTCCTCTTCTAGTGAGCAACAAAATCATTTTTCAGCATTTAGTTCCGGTTCACACTTGTGCGATGCTGGAACCCTGCGAATCCACTGTGGGTTCACGCATCACACCCGAGTCGCACTGCCATATGCAAACTGCTAGGGAGTGTCGATACAATGTTAACGACGCTCCCATTTCAGCTTGCATATCGCACTGCGAACTGTCAGCCTATCTGTATGGCTAAAATCGCATTGCATGGACATCGCATGTGATTTGCACTGCAGTGTCGTGCGAATCACATGCAATATTGTAGACCGCACTAGTGTAAACCAGCACTTAGATCGTGAGATGATTCAAGCATTGGCCTCTTCTACCTGAGATGTCTGTGCCATAGCTCCCAGCTGTGCCAACACACAGCTCAATAAAGCAAACTTTTCTAACTTTTGTCGCAAGTAGATGGATCTGTAAACCTAACAAGCATTGTTGCCACTCAACTTCATAAGAGATATAAAAATGAAACAATGCAAGCTGACTCTGCCCTCCAGCATCATTCAGAAATTGTAATAACTTTGTGTGGACTGATCCTTTTTAATGTGTTTTTTTTTTTTTTTTTTTACTCAAACTACGTTTTATTTGCCTGTGAAGAATGTAGTCTCTGCTAAGAGAATGGCTAATTTTCCTTGTATTTGCAGATAAGACCAAACCAAAAGCTAAAAAGAAAGAAGAAGCCAGCTCCTTCTTCCAGAGACAGAGGGTAGATGCATTGTTACTGGAACTCAGGCAAAAGTTCCCACCAAAAGTTGTCCAGGTAAATGAAAATAGTTGGGAAGTGCACATTTTTGTTACCATGATTTCTACCGAATCTCCTTTGCCCTCCGTAAGTTTTTTTTTTTTTAAATGGTGGTGGATATAACTTAAAGCAGATCTTTACCCATAACAATTAATGTCTTTAACAAAAAAACATAATTATGCTACTAAAATTAGTGTGAGCTGTAAATTGCCTCCAGCATTGCTCCGGTTTCCTCTTGCTGGAGGCTGCCATTTTGTTAAAAGTCCAGAGAAGTCACTTCTGTATTATTCTTTCTATCCTTATGCCGCATACACACGGCCGCTTTTCATGACGTGAAAAATAAAAGGCTCCAGAGCATTTTTGCGATGTCGTTTTTCTCGTTATGAGAAGGGAAATTTGCATAAACAGCCTAAAGGGTGGCGCCATTCTAATGGAACTTCCCCTTTATAGTGCCGTCGTACGTGTTGTATGTCACCACGCTTTGCTTGAGCATTTTCTATCACGATCGTGTGTATGCAAGGCAGGCTTAAGAGGAATCGCGTTGAGGAAAAACTGTTTTTTTTTATTTATTTATTTTAGTCTCATACATGCATTCATTTTTTATATATAATAAAAAATATATATGTTTGGGGTTCTAAGTAATTTTCTAGCAAAAAAATAAAAATGTAACTTGCAAGCAACAAATGTCAGAAATAGTATTTGTCAGGAAAGGTTTAATAACATTTGGTTATAATATGACTTGAGTCGCAATTGTATACACTATTTTTTTTTTTTGTATTTGCTATTTTTTTCCCCAGGAAAGCAGAGTTACCCTTTTAAGGTGCCTTTCACCGCGATTTGGCCGCGATGATCGGACCAAAGTAGTGCAGGGACTACTTTGAAGTCGGCACTACTTAAAGTCGTGCCAGTATGAATGGTGCTCATTGAAAATCATGGAGAATGACTTGTCATAAGATTTTGCAGTACAAAATCGTGAGACAAGTCGTATAAATGTGAAAGGGGCCTAAGGATGACAATTTGTCTACCTTTTAAGTTACACAGGCAGGTGACTTCATGCTCTTCTTTAAATTATGTTTTCAATAGTTACTTGTGTATATTAAGAAGCCTAATAAATGGGAATGATAACCAGTGTAGACAAGAGTTTTATTGCAAGGAACAACTTAGAAAGTACTGATTTATTCTTTAACTTTTTTTTTTTTTTTTCATATTGCAGCAAAAACCTGGCGAGAAACCAGTCCCAGGTAAGTGAAAACATAACAAAGCAGATTATGTGGCTTCTCAAATCTGGGTACATGGACTTTGTCCAATTGGTACTAAGGTGTGCAAGTGGGAGAATTAGTTTTTACATATAAATATCTGAATAGTGTGGTGTGCATTTGCGTAATAACTTGTAGTAAATGGCGTCCACCTCTGTGTAATTTAATCTCAGTATAAATATAGCTGTTCTGTGAAGCCCTCAGAGGTTTTTAGAGAACCTTAGTGAACAAACAACATTATGAAGGCCAAGGAACACACCAGACTGGTCAGGGATAAAGTTGTGGAGAATTTAAAAGCGGGGTTAGATTAATTATCCCAAGCTTTGAACATCTCTTGGAGCACTGTTCAATCCATCATCGGAAAATGCAGAGTATGGCACAATTGCAAACTTACCAAGATATGGCCGTCCACCTAAACTGACATGTCGGGCAAGGAGAGCATTAATCGGAGAAGCAGCCAAAGAGGCTCATAGTAACTCTGGAGGAGCTGCAGAGATCCACAGCTCAGGTGGGAGAATCTGTCCACAGGAGAACTATTAGTTGTACACTCCACAAATCTGGTTTTTATGGAAGAGAGGCAAGAAGAAAGATATTGTTGAGAGAAACCAAATTTAACATTTTTAGCCTAAAAGCAAAATGCTATGTGTGACAAAAAATTAACACTGCACGTCACCCTGAACCCACCATCCCCACCGTGAAACATGGTGGTGGCAGCATCGTGTTGTGGGGACGCTTTCCTTCAGCAGGGACAACAAAGCTGGTCAGGGTTGATAGGAGGATGGATGGAGCCAAATACAGGGCAATCTTAGAAGAAAACCTGTTAGAGTCTGCAAAAGACTTGAGACTGGGACGGAGGTTCACCTTCCAACAGGACAAAGACTCTAAACATACAGCCAGAACTACAATGGAATGGTTTAGATCCAAAGCATATTCATGTGTTAGAATGTCAAAGTCCAGACCTAAATCCAATTGAGAATCTGTGGCAAGACTTGAAAATTGCTGTTCAGATGCTCTCCATCCAGTATCACAGCTTGAGCGATTTTGCAAAAATGTCACTCTCTAGATGTGAAAAGCTGGTAAAGACATCCTCAAAAACCTTGCAGCTGTAATTGCAGAGAAAGGTGGTTCTACAAAGTATTGACTCTGGGGGGCTAAGTACAAATGCACGTGACACTTTTTTTAGATATTTATTTGTAAAGAATTTTGAAAACCATTTGACATTTTCCTTCCACTTCACAATTATGTACCACTTTGTCTTGGTCTATCACATAAAATCCCAATAAAATGCATTTACTTTTTTTGTGGTAATATGACAAAATTTGGAAAAATTTCAAGGGGTGTGAAATTTTTTTCAAGGCACTGTATTTACTTGGCCATGAAGTGATCTGTAATCTCAAAGAGATAAACACAAGATTCCCCCAAGAAATATGAGACTATGAAATATGTTTGTGAAAAATGTCTGAAATATCCATAGCATCACTATCAAACTTCACCAATATTTTAAAATGTCTGTACTAATGGAGACAGATGTGGGATTATGATTTTCTGAAGGATGCTAAAGTACAGTTTTGCTTTCCGAAAATGAAAATTTGATTATTTTTTGATTGTGGAAGGAGTTCTGTAAGACATACAAGAATTTCCTGAGTCTATATTTACATCAGGGACAGAGACATACAGTCCAAATAAAGATCAGCTAGAATATGTTGCTAGCACTTAAAGTGATACTAAACACACACTGTCCCTTCTTTTTCTGTATATGGGTGTTGGCACTGTAATTAGTTCCAAGTCCCTTTTTTTTTTTTTTTCCTAATCAATATACAGCTGTCACATGATCCAGCTCTTTCCCAGCCTGTCTGCAGGAGAAGCTTCTAGTCCTCTGCTGGGCTGCTAGATGGCAAATATGGTTTAATATTGATACATGGGGGCTGAGAATATGCATGCGTCATACATTCTAGGGGAAGTACAACTGGGGGAATCAATGGTGGAGAAGGATCTGGGGGTTTTGGTAGGTCATAAGCTCAATAATAACATGCAATGCCAAGCTGCAGTTTCTAAAGGCGAGCAAAGTCCTTTCCTGTATTAAGAGTGAGAGATATTTTGCCCCTGTACAAATCATTAGTAAGAACTCATCTGGAATATACAGTTCAGTTTTGAGCACCAGTTTATAAAAAGGATATCGGGGAACTGGAGAAAGTGCAGAGAAGGGCAACCAAACTGATAAGAGGCATGGAGGAGCTCAGCTATGAGGAAAGATTAGAGGAACTGAGGTAATTCACTCTTGAGAAGAGGAGAATAAGGGGGGATATGATCAACATGTACAAATACATAAGTGGTCCATATAGTGAACTTGGTGTTGAGTTATTCATTTTAAGGTCATCACAGAGGACAAGGGGGACACTCTTTGCATCTAGAGGAAAAGACATCAATCTCCGAATATGGAAAGGTTTCTTCAGTTAGAGCTGTGAAAATGTGGAATAGACTCCCTCAAGAACTGATTCTGGCCAGCTCAGTAGATTGCTTTAAATAAGTCCTGGATTCTTTCCTAAATGTACATAATGGGAAAATATTTTTTTCCCCTGCTGGAGCCAATTGGATCATGCTTTGCTGGGGTTTTTCAACTTCCCCTGGATCAACTGTGGGTATAGGATTGGGTATATGGATTGTATGATTTTTTTTTTTTTTTTTTTTTTTCCCTCCTTTTATTGGTTGAACTAGATGGACTTGTGTTTTTTTTTTTTTTCAACCAGACTAACTATATAACTATGCTGCTGGTCACAACATCCTCTCTATGTTCTAACTGATATACATGAGAAAGTTAAAACACTTGTACTATTGTGAACTAGACTTGTACTTTGTATGTTTTTCACATACTTCTACATAAAGATATTTCATACTAGTATTTTATTGTTTCTAGTTGAACAGATAAAGAAAGAACAAGAGCCACCAGCTGAGGTTGTGGTAAAACAAGAAGAAAAAGAACCGGTTAAGCCTTCTCAAGGAACAACTCCCAAAGGTCCTCCGGAGAAGAGAATGAGGTTACAATAGATGCTGACTTCAGACTTCTATATAGGTTGTCTTCATGGGCATATCAAGTATATTTTGAAGGACTGCAAAGGAGTTTTGAAGAAACTGGCTGATGATATTACAAGCAACCATGGCCAGTGACTTATGGACTGACCGCACTCTGTCAAGGAGGACATTTTTTTTCATATCCTGTGGGATCGGCTGCAGCAGAATGCGAGAAAATCAAAAAAAAAAATGTAAATAGATCTGTATATTGTCACTGTTACTTATGGATAAATGTCTTCTCTGCATCTTTTTTTAAGAGGGTGAGGGGGCAGAGTTTATCAAATGGGTTTTGTTTTATGTATGTGGCGAACTATAAACAAGTCATTTTATAACTTTATACGTTGCTTAATAATACCATAGTAAAGTTATATTTTGTGGCATTTCCTTTTGAATCGGCGATATTAGTCTGTCTTCAGAAGAACAAAAGACAATTATATAAGCAGAGTATTGTGAGCCATGGAAGTACAAATACAGCTATATCTGATTTTACAGATACAAGTTCTTACATTGATTTAATATTTTTCCACCCAGTTCTGAGATTTACTCACGGTACATCCTGACCTGATTTTTATTCTCTGTCGGTTAGTTACAATTCCAGGTTTCCTCCTCAGCCTGTGACTGAGCAGTAAAAGAATAAGTGTCACCCTGGAGAGCTTACCTCTCTGTCACTCTGCTCTCTCCTAAGCATGCACTTTGCACTGTTGTACAACTTACTGGCTCCTTGTGCTGCTCCCTCTTCCTATGTTAGAGTTCTGCTGTACAGGCGCTGCAGGAGGCTGATTTCAAGTCAAAGTGCTTGCATTGTAGAATGCAGAGGGTTTAGAACACCTGTCAGGTTTTTATTGTTGTCTCCATTAGGACAATTTGCACTATTTGTGCTGGTGACCATTTAATACTGTAGTGAAAAAAAGACACATTTTTGAGTCGCCAGAACAGGGATATTGGGAAAATCTTCAAATGGTGATACTAATTCTGTTGAGTCTGGTGACAGCCTGCCATTTTCTTCACTTTGCAGGGATTTCCTCTCACTTTCTGTTGTGTTCTGTATGAAACAGGAAGTTAAGGGACATTTCCCAAACGGAAAACAGATGGCCTAAAATACTCACAGGTTAATACACTTCCTTACTCTATCCAAAATGTTTTGCCTTTTGGTTTTAACTTGTATATAATTTACGCAACAGAATAAGACTTGAATGGGTGTCAGCAGCTGAAGTACACCTGTTTTTAGTAAAGAATATATTGCATAGGAGAGTAGGGAAGATAGCCACACCACCCTTTATGTTGCCAATTCTTGCAGAAGCTGCTGCCAAATATGAGCTGCTCAGCTTGTAGAAAAGTCTCTGGTGCATAACCAGTGAACAAAGACTCTGTTCCATCTTAAACCCCCCGATCGATTTATTTTCTCAATGAACTCTGCCATCTTACCTCTTGCATAGCAAGAAGGTGAAGCCAGACTGTCAATCGGACAGTCCCAGACTATGAACGCTTTACCAAGCAGCATTCGTTAAAGGAGAACCACTTAGCATTCAGGAGAAAGATCAAGACTCATCTCTTTTGATATCAAAGGAGACAGGAACAACAAGCGCCCAGAGGCGATTTGGTTCGCATGTGCCGCGCTATATACGTTTTTCATTCAATCACAGACTGCACATCAAAGTCACCTCAACCCTTTCTGTGACAGTCATGTGACAATGCGTCTGTATTTCTACTTTTGCATTTGGAAAAACCTTTTGTTACATGATCTCATTCACATAACATAAAAATTGCTCCTTAGTTTTTTACTTGCTCTTCCATTTTATGCCGGAACTAAATTTTCAGGTGGAATGCAAGGGGGTTAGGATGTTAAAGGGGTTGTCATCCTGTGCATTAAGGTGAAAAAATACCTTGCAATCTCGAACCCCCATTTTAGCTAAGCCACGAAACTCTGTGGGCTCGTTCCCACAGTGGTTTCTTCCAGCTTCAGGCGGCTCGCCATTGGAGATGGATAGCAGCGCAGCCATTGGCTCCCGCAGCTGTCAATCAAATCGATAATTCAGCGCGCTGGGGGGCGGGGCCGAGTGATACAGTTGGCGGCTATAGATTCCGGCCGGCTGTATCATGGGAGCACGCTCGCAAGCTAAATACCTTGGGAGAGCGCTTCCCAAGAAGGGAGTTAGCTCTTGCGGGGAGGAGCCGAGACAGCCGCAGAGGGGCCCCTGAAGACCAGGATCGGGGCCACTCTGTGCAAAACAAACTGCACAGTGAAGGAAAGTATGACATGTTTGTTATTTAAAAAAAAAAAAATTATATATACACCTTTTCCAAACCCTTTAAATCCTACCTCCCAACTGTCCCGGAATGGGCAGGACCATTTGCAAGGTTTGGTTGAAATCTTGCTATATCCTGGAGCCCAGTGCCAGAACAAGTTCCCCCTTATGGCCATTCTAAGATGGGAAGTGTGTTACTGGCTGGATAACCATGTAAAATAAAGGGAGAAAAGACTTTAAAAAAAAGGGGGGGGGGGATTAATGCAGTCACCACATCTAAAGCTGCCCACAGATTAATTTTTTGTTTTTATTCAGCAAGTGGGCCAAACATGAGGGGTATCATTGTATTGTGACAGCAGGGACTCCTCCACTGTCAGCATACACTGATCAGCAGCTTCAGCTGATTGGTTTTACAGCTCCTGATCAACAAAGGTTTTCCAACATTCCCGTTTGACAGAAGTTGATGGAGAACTCCCTAGATGGATCGAAATTCAGCCTGGCCAAATTGCTATTAGATAAGATTGTCCATTCTAACAAAGGGTTAAAGACATTAAGACTGCAACCATGGCGCGGCAGTGTAAAACCAGCATAAAGAATTACTTATGATAAACATTTCACCCAAAACCAATATTTCAAATCTGAGTGGATGCTGACAGGTTCAAACACCTGCCAATCTCAGCAATCCCTGGTCTGCCTTTCCCTGCTATGGCTGTAGAGCTTTGGCTTTATGCTGAGCAATGTGGCCCTCCAGCCCTGGTGGATCTTACATAGGTGTTTTTTTTTTTATTAAGTGTTAAGGTTTTACAACACATAGCTGCATTATAAGTTTTAAAAAAGACGGTACTAGTGTATCCTTATATTTTTTATAGACTTCCATTAAAAGGCTGCCAGGAGCCTAATGATGAAAGCTGGTCACCACTTCCTCTAGTTCATAAAAGTGTCATGGGGTAGTCTAAATTTTCCCTATACTTTCTTAGTGGGGCAGATGTGTATAAGGTTTGGTAGAAGCCTCCAAGATACATTAGTATTGGGGTCTGCAATTGTGAGGCCAGCAGAGTTAAGCTGAGGGGCAAATTTTGATTAGTGTGTGGCCATCTCTACCTCTCCACATCTCTCAACAGAAGTTGACGTTTTGATCAACTTCTGTTGAAGGAGCATGTTGAAAATTTTGGCCGGCTTTAGTAATATCCCCAACTGTTGTCTCCTCCTAAGACGGAGCTATCTAAGCCAGTAGCCTACCGATTTTTCCTCTTTCAACCAATACAATTGTTTTTGTAGAACTGTTTTTGTTATGGGTTTATTTTAAAGGGGAGTTCCACTCAAAAGTGGAACTTCCACTTAAACCACTCCTTGCCCCCTTAGATGCCACATTTGGCATATCATTTTTTTTTTGGGGGGGGAGTGGGGGTTTCAGTAGGAGTTGGACTCCCTGTCCCACTTCCTCCTTCCGCCCAGGGACCGCTTAGGCGACTTATCATGTTGCCTAATGCAGCCCCTCCCTGTAGGCAATCACCTGGGACACGTGACAGGTCCCAGGCGATTGCCTGTGCAATCAGGGAGCTTAGCGCCCAGCCGTGAAGCCGAAAGCTGTCCCGGCCGGGTGCCCATGGTTAGAACAGAGGCGCCGGCGGAGAGAAGGGGGGGTGAGGAGCGAAGCTCCTGGTGGCGCGGTGCTGGACAGTGGTTTATTAAAAGCCAGCAGCTACACTTTTTGTAGCTGCTGACTTTTAATAAACATAAAAAAGGCTGGAACTCCCATATAACCACTTTAGCCCCGGACCATATTGCTGTCTAATGACCAGAGCACTTTTTGTGATTCGGCACTGCGTCGCTTTAACTGACAATTGCGCGGTCGTGCGATGTGGCTCCCAAACAAAATTGGCGTTCTTTTTTTCCCCACAAATAGAGCTTTCTTTTGGTGGTATTTGATCATTTCTGAGGTTTTTTATTTTTTGCGCTATAAACAAAAATAGAGCGACAATTTTGAAAAAAATGCAATATTTTTTGCTGTAATAAATATCCCCCAAAAATATATAAAAAAATCATTTTTTTTCCTCAGTTTAGGCCGATACGTATTCTTCTACATATTTTTCGTTAAAAAAAAAATCTCAATAAGCATTTATTGATTGGTTTGCGCAAACGTTATAGCGTTTACAAAATAGGGGGTCGTTTTATGGCATTTTTATTAATAATTTTTTTTTTTTTTTTACTAGTAATGGCGGCGATCAGCATTTTTTTTTCAGTACTGCGACATTATGGCGGGCACATCGGACACTTTTGACACATTTTTGGGGCCATTGGCATTTTTATAGCGATCAATGCTATAAAAATGCCATTGGCAGTGAAGGGGTTAACACTAGGGGCAGGGAAGGGGTTAAGTGTGTTCTAACTGTATAGGGGAGGTGGCCTCACTAGGGGAAATCACTGATCTTCTGTTCATACATGGTATGATCAGAAGATCAGCGTTTCCCCCCGCTGACAGGACCGAGAGCTTTGTGTTTACACACAAAGCTTCCGGTCCCCGCTCTGTAACGAACGAGCGCCCGTGCACGCGCACTGCTCTCCTTTTATGAGAAGCCCTCTAAGATATGCCATCAGTATCCTAAAGAATCCTCTGCTGGGCTGTGGAATCAATAATAGAAAAAAAAAGGTAAAGAGTTCAAAGCGAATATGTAGATGTGAAGAAAGTCAACCAAAAGAGTCAAAGTTCCAGTTCTACTGTGTGGTCTCCGGCTTAGTTTGCAGCATCACTCTCTAGGAAAGAGATCCAGGATGCCCCAGACCTCCATAGTCAGAGTGCATGTGTGGAATGAGCTCACCTGTGGCAATGCCAGGTCAATTCTCAACAGTGTGTGATGCATTTTAGAGTAGCAAGAACCGACATGCAGAGTACACCACAAATGCAACAAACCTAGTTTAACACAGAGTTAACCCAACGAGGTGGCTGTGGCAAACAGAAAAAAAAAATCTATTTTTTTTAAATATATATATATATATATATATATATATATATATATACATTTTTAAGGTAAATGTATAGTTTGGTGTCATAATTAGTAGATGGGGTGTGAGTTACACAAGTGATGTTTAGTGTCTCTGCTGCATTACTAAAGTTGTTTCTGGTTAACACCAGACAAGGAGTCCTTTTGCACTGTCCCCTGGGGTCCTCTTTAAATGTTAGGGCCCTATCATTCTCACAAATACTAAACAACTTGTCTCCACCTTAAAGGATCGCTAAAGGTTTTTTTTTTTTTTTTTTAGCTAAATATCTTCCTTTACCTTACTGCAGTACTGGTTTCATGTCCTTATTGTTCGTTTTTGCTTTGAAGTTGCTGTAATCCTACTCTGTTCTCCACACTTCCTGCGTGTCTGTTTCCTTATAACCACAGTGCTGGGAGCTTTCTCACGGTGGCTTAAGCTGTCATTACTGTGTGTCTAAAACTTCCCAGAACCAATCAGATTCATTTTAAAAACAAAACACTGCCCTGGATTTGTTTGTTTTTGTTCTGTGTGTCTATTTCTACTTCGCAGAAACATGAAGCCAGTTCAAAAGTGAAACCAACCTGCAGGTACATTATATGATTGATTTTTATCTATTTTTAATCATTTTGAAAAGGAATCAGTTAACTTTTATGTCTCTATACCCTGTAAACAGTCATTTCAGCAAAAAAAAAATGTTTTTCTTTAGTGACCCTTTAAGCAACTCTGTTGCTGAAAAAATGAAATAAGAATGTAGCGGGTACTTCATGCTCACTTGTCCTGCAGCCCATTTGTAGAACCTTTACAAACCAGGATCTTAATATCTGACATATTTCCGGGTATTTTAAAAGCTGTGTCCCTTGCCGTGTGCTGTGGCTTCTCCTGACATCACTGCACAATGCTATATACATATACGGACCAGCAGGTACCACAAAAGGTGACAAGTGATATCGATATCTGACACACCTGGGAGTATGCCGGATGTGAGGATACTTGGGGCAGTCCCCTTTCTCTGTGGCTGGTGAATGTGAACTCTCTCCTGACTGACAACACCTTGGAGGTATGGATGCTGGCAAGTGAATGTCATGGCCCTAGTGCCCAATCTGCGGTGCATGGGCCACATGTGGCACTTTGGCCATTTTTGTGCAGCCTCTACAGACACTACTCTATGTTTCCCTATTGACCTGTTATAGCAGTGATTTCTGTTTAAATCTTTTTTTTAATACATTTGTGTTCCAAGTGGGAAACAGATTTAACAGATCAATCTCTTAAACAGCGCTACACATGCATTTGAATAGGTAGACAGATAAAGCAGATTACCAAAGCTGAACCCAGACTTAAAAAAAAAATATTGATGAACACAAATCCATTCCCACGGTAGAAAATTGTCTAAACCTTGTATAAAAAACAACAACCTGTTGCTAACCATAGAAAGAAAAAAAAAGAGAGAAAACACCCCCATTTGGGAAATCGGACAATGGAATCAGACCGGAGTGCACCTGCCCATGTATGCGATAAATCCACGAGAGAATTACCGTATATAATAGATCCAAAAGTCACCTCTACGCATCCAGAACTTGTAGATAGGAAAGCCAGGGAGGTCCAAATCTTTTCAAAAAGATTTATTTATACTGCAAGACACTCCAATCTTTTCGTTGAGCATAATCCAGGTGAGCTTATGTTTCACCAGGGCTAAAGATATAGTCAGATTTTTCCAAGCAGTAGCAATAGCGATTTTAGCTGCTAAGAACATAAAGTGAATTAAAGTTTGCATGTGCCTCAGGACATTCTCAACCGGTTTGTTCAACAAAGCACTGCAGACATCTTTAATGATATTAACCACTTCAGCCCCGCACCATATTGCTGGTCAATGACCGGGCCCCTTTTTGCGATTCGGCACTGCGTCGCTTTAACTGACAATTGCGCGGTCGTGCGACGTGGCTCCCAAACAAAATTGGCGTCCTTTTTTTTTCACAAATAGAGCTTTCTTTTGGTGGTATTTGATCACCTCTGCGGTTTTTATTGTTTGCGCTATAGAAAAAATAGAGCGACAATTTTGAAAAAAAATAATATTTTTTACTTTCTGCTATAATAAATATCCCCAAAAATATATTAAAAAAAGGCCGATACGTATTCTTCTACATATTTTTCGTTAAAAAAATCGCAATTAGCGTTTATTGATTGGTTTGCGCAAAAGTTAATGGCCCAGATTCAGAGAGAATTAGATTCTCGTAGCGTATCAGAAATACACTACGCCGCCGTTTTTTACCTGGCTCTACGTGGACTCCAGGTAGATTTTGTCCAGTAAACGACGGCGGCGTAGTGTATTTCTCCCGTCGCAATCCATCTGCGCGAGTAGGGGGCGTGAAGAATTTAAAATAGGCGCGTTCCCGCGGCGATCGAACTGCGCATGCTCCGTTCGCAAATTTCCCGCCGTGCATTGCGCGAAATCACGTCATTACGGCGTAGTAGTGTCGTTTACGTACATTCCTATTCCCGAATGAGTTACGTTAAAAAAAAAAAATAATTTCAAATCGACGCGGGAACGACGGCCATACTTTACATGGGTTACGCACTGTTAGACCAGCAAAAAGCTCCTCTAACATTACGTAGCCAAAAAATGACGTAGGCGATTGCGAGGGACACTCGTACCTTCGTGGATCGCCGTAAAAACGAATTTGTATATCCCGACGCATGAAAACGACGCGAACTCCTCCCAGCGGCCGCAAAAATATCGCAGCGTAGATCCGAAGGCTTACGAAGACGTAAGCCTCTCGGATCGAAGCCCGAAGCCGCCGTATCATGGTTTGAGGATTCAAACTAGTGATACGGCGCGCAAAATTTGAAATTACTCCTGTCTAACACCAGTTAGACAGGCGTAATTGCTCTGTGAATCTGGGCCATAGTGTTTACAAAATAGAGGATAGTTTTATGGCATCTTTATTAATATATATTTTTTTACTAGTAATGGGCGGCAATCAGCGATTTTTATCAGTACTGCGCCCTTATGGCGGACACTTCGGACACTTTTGACACATTTTTGGGACCATTGGCATTTTATATAGCGATCAGTGCTATAAAAATGCATTGATTACTATAAAAATGCCACTGGTAGAGAAGGAGTTAACACTAAGGGGTGAGGAAGGGGTTAAGTTTGTTCCCTGGGTGTGCTCTAACTGAAGGGGGGTGTACTGACGTGGGGAAATGACTGATCGCTATTCATACATTGTATGAACAGACGATCCGTCATTTCTCCCACTGACAGGAACGGGAGCTGTGTGTTTACACATACAGCTCCCAGTTCTCGCTCTGTAACGAGCGATCGCTGGTGCCTGGCGGTGATCACAGTGATTAAAACTAAATTAAAATTTGATGTAAAAATTAACACTGGTCTTGAGATGGTGGAAGAAAGCTGAAGATACCCCCTATAGATGTCTGTAGAGTTCACATGTGTCTAGATAATGGGGGACAGGGAGGAAAAGGTAACAGGGGAAGGGAAGGACAGGGTTACAGGAAGGACCAGGTAACAGGGGTCAGGAAGGACATGGTAACAGAGTGACAGGATGACGGGAAGGACAAGGTTACAGGTGGTCGGGAAGGACATGGGTAACAGGAAGGAACAAGATAAAGACAAGACAGAAAGGACAAGGTGACCAGGGTAACAGGAGGACAGGAAGGAAAAGGTAACACAGGGACGGGAAAGACGAGGGTGACAGGAAGGACAAGGTGACAGAAAGCACACGGTAACACAGGGACTTGAAGGACAGGGGGACAGGAGGAAAAGCTAACAGAGTGACAGGAAGGACAGCGTGACAGGAAGGACAATGGGTGAACAGGACAGGTAAGATATGACAGAACGAGTGTGGGGGGGGACGGGGGGGAAAGGGGTAACAGGGACAGGAAGGACAGGATAGGAAAGAGGTAACAGTGAAGGAGGGAAAGGTACAGGAAGGATACAATAAGGGACAGTGCAAGTGTAACACAGGAAGGACATGGTAACAGTGAAGACAGGAAGGAAAAGGTAACACAGGGACAGGAAGGACAAGGTAACACAGGGACAGGAAGGACAAGGTAACACAGGGACAGGAAGGACAAGGTAACCCAGGGCAAGAAAGGACAAGGTTACAGGAAGGACAAGGTAACACGGGAACTTGAAGGACAAGGGGACAGGGAGGACAAGGTAACAGGGTGACAGGAAGGACAGGGTGACAGGAAGGACAAGGTAACAGAGTGACAGGAAGGACAGAGTGACAGGAAGGACAAGGGTAACAGGAAGGATAAGATAATGGGGGGGGGACAGGTTAACACGGAGGACAGGTAGGAATGGGTAACAGAGTGACAGAAAGGACAAGGTTACAAGAAGGACAAGGTAACAGGAAGGACAGGGTCAGGGCCGCCATCAGGGCGGTCCGGAGGTCCCCAGGGGCCCGGAGGCTACCAGGGCCCCAGATGGCAACCCCCTCTTTTTTTTTATTTATTTTATAAAAATATATATTTCTTGATCGTACATCACGGGACCCAGAGCGCATAGTCATTACATATGGGTTATATGGGTACCTTCAGGTGTGGACACTGGTGTAATCAACTTCACAGGAAGTTCCTCCCTATATAACCCCCTCCCACTGAGAGTGCTCTAGTTTTTTCGCCAGTGTCTTAGGTGTTGGTCACGTCTAGCTGTCCCTCGGAGGTCTCGGGACCCAGGATAGCTAGCCGGATCCGTCCGAAGTGCTTCAGAGCCAAGATGTACGGTACCCGGGCCCTGCTGGAGTGGGGTTTTGCCTATAATGCCTCTCCTTGGAGGGCTGGATTCTGGGCTCCAGTGCCTTAGTCTCTTCCAAGAACTAAACGCTACTGATGCCAGGATGCTATATAGGTCCAGGGGTGTGGGTT
>JAJQKJ010000127.1:0-49818 GCA_029574335.1 Rana kukunoris | reverse complement strand
TTTTGAACTGATTGGCAATGTTTCCTGTTCGATGGGGGGACTCCATCTATCAAGGGCTGTCCTGGAAGACTACTGGAAATGAGTTATCGGTGAGTACTAACTTTGGTTTTCTAGCAAAAAAATATGGATTTCAAATTGTAAGCAACAAATATCAGAAAATAGGCTTGGGCGTTAAAGGGTTAATATCAGCGGTTCAGTCAAAACTGGTTGCTTATAAAAAGGTGTCTCATTACCAAGGTGTCGCACAAACATCTCATGATGGGTAAAAGCAAATGGCTCTCAAGACATTTGCAAACCTTATTATTGCAAAACTAATGTCATTGTGTAAAGGATTCCTAAATGTCTGGATGTTTCAGTGAGCACTGTTGGGACCATAATCCAGAAGTGGAAAGAACATAATTTAACCATAAAACGGCCACGACCAGTTGCTCCTGTCAAGATTTCTGACCGAGGAGTGAAAAGAATTACAAGACGAGTTTGTCCAAGAGCCAAGCACCACTTGTGGAGAGCTTCAGAAAGACCTGGAATTGGAAGGGACAATTTTTTTCAAAGAAAACCATAAGTAATGCACTCCACCGCCCATGGCCTGCATGCATGCTCACCACGCAGGGCCGTATATAATTTTTTGTTCTGGGAGGTTCAATAGCAAGTACTAAGTAAAAGTATTTTTAAATAAAATAAATTGCACCAAAATTATAAAGACTGGAAAAAGGAAAAAGCTATACTTATTCCCCCTAGTAAGTACCGTAATGGCGTCCTTTAATTGTATTTTATGAGGTCCTTTAGAAAATCAAACCCGATTTTTTTTTTTTTTTTTTTTTCCTCCTCCTTCCAGTGTAATGAACGCTGTTGGTTATTGTCAAGTATTGGTATCAAAATTGAGTCGGTGAAAAGTGAGTGTGCCTGCCTACCTACAAGGAGGGCTGGCAAAAATATGGTGCAAAGTGCACCATGTTGTGTCAGACAGAGCACTCCCTGACTGTTTTAACTTTTGCAGATTAAAAAAGGGGGGGAGATGCACACAGGTACCACAAAGGGCACCATCTTGGGGAATGCAGCACACTCGCTGTGTTCACATGTGCTTAATTTTCAATTAATCACAGAATAAAAAAATCAATCAACTGAAATATTACCAGCCTTGAAGACAGACTTTTCTTTAGGCTAGGTTCACATCTAAGCATGTGCAAGAAGGTGTGTAATAGCACACCCTCCTGCACTGGCAGAGGGAAAACCACTCCTGCTTAGGAGATAAGCGGAGGTACGCTACAATGCGGGAAACCCTCAATCAACGCACATTTCATGCACCTCATTCAAATTGCACCCCCCATGCAATCTGCAGTGGTTTCAGTGCTATCTTAAAGCACCTCAAACAAATGTTGCAAAACAGTGTGTTTGCCTGCACCAGATCACATTCACAAAACGACCATGCGAACTGGTTGCAGTACGGTTCTAAAATGTGGTGCTTGCATGACTTTGGTGCGATGCGATTTGAGCCATTTAAAATGATGGGCCTTGATTGCACTGCAATCAACACAGTAAGCCTGGTTTCATACTATATTTTTCATGTAAATCGCACAGGAACTGCACCGCATTCCTGTGCAATTCACATGCGATTCTGTGTGGTGTGATTTGAGCCCATTTTGAATGCCTGAATTGCGCCAAAGAAGTGCAGGCACTTTTTTTTAAAACCAACCAGGCGATCTGGTTCAGGCAAACTTCTTTTGAGGAGTTGACACCTGCAGCAGATCAAAAACACAGTGTGATTGCAATGCGGTGCGGGAAACACACAGAAATCGTAGCATTTCCTGTACCACATGTGTGTAAACCAGGGGTAAAATGGGCCAAGGAATGCTACTGAAGGTAGTAGGAAGCCCAGCCTGGCGCTGGCGGACATGTTGTGGTGTTAGTTGATGAATCAGTAAGCTGAGCACCACAACAAGCTTGCCAGTGCCAAGCTGGACGGTCAGTAACACAAGCAGTAGAAAACTCAGCTTAGCCTCAGTCAACTGTTGGTAACACAAGCAATGCAAAATTTAACCCAGCCAGCCTCAATGGCATACATTGCCAGTTGCCACACAGAATCGGACAGTCTCTCACTGACTCACGATTACCTAGTATGAACAACAGAATGCAGCAACAGCACAGCAGTCTGAGCAGTGGTAAATCTGAGGACAGTCTGAGACTAGGTTAAAAGATAAAGAGGGACATACCTGGACAGGACAGCAGCAGTTTATCCATGTGGGGGGTTGCCGGCTACACAGCACTTTACAAGCACTCTGTGCTCCAAGTACCAGGCATAGCTCCTCTACCAAGCCCTAGGTGGGAGTGGCACTGCAAGCCAACAGAAATACATGGTGTACAGTGGGCAGGACTACATGCACCGTCGGCTCCCATTGTGCTGCCCGGTGATAGATCCGTCAGCTCGAGCCCAATAGGTGATGTACCACAACATGTGTGCGGGTATGCCTAATCTATTATACTTGCTGGGGAAATATTAAATACATTTAATTTAGTGTGTTCAATACTTTTCCCCTGTGTCATTTCATTTTATTACCCAGATCTTTAATTTCCTAACTTATTTGTTTTTGTTTCTTTGTATTATGTGGTTGTTACCAACATGTGGTGAAAATTTCATGTCTAGAATTATATTTACCTAGAAAAATGGTGACCCGTTCATACTTATTTTACCCGCTGTATATATTGTTTTTTTTTTTCTTTTTATGGTTTGCAAGTGGGCAGCTTTTGAGCTTAGGAATGTATTAAGTTCAGCTAGTCTCTTGATTTTTCCCATTTACAAAAGTCTTGCAGTCTTGTAATTCTTAAGCAGGTCAGTGAGCTACAGCTAGTATGCTGGAAAGTGACACATCTGTAAATGGCTATTCCATATGACACTGATGCATGTTCCAAAACCTGCACATATTTGGATTCCCTGTACTCTCCTGTACAAAAATAGATAGTAATGATATGTTAACCACTTGCCGACCGCTGATCTACGTAGAGAGAATGGCATAGGCAGGCAAATGGGCATACCTGTATGTATCTTTAAATTTGACACCCAGCGTGTGCCTCGTGAGTGTGCCTGCGGTCCCAGGAACTCGATGTTCCTGGGCGCCCCACAATTACGGTCAGCAAAGGCAGAACAGGGAGATGCCTTTTCTAAGCAAGGCATTCCCCTGTTCTGCCTAGACATGTCGGCGATCTACTGTTCCCTGTGATCGGGAACAGTGATTGCTGACGTGTCACTGGTAGCTCTTCCCCCTAACAGTTACACACTTAACCCCCCTTAGAATTTAACCCCTTCACTGCCACTGTAATTTTTACAGAAAACAGTGCATTTATTAAGCACTGATCACTGTTAAAATAGAGTCAAAAAAAATATGTCAAAAGTGTCTGATGTGTCCACCATAAAGACCGTCACAAAAAAAATCGCAGATCGCCACCATTACTGGTAAAAAAATAATAAAAATGCCATAAAACTATCTCCTATTTTGTAGACACTATAACTTCTGCGCAAACCAATCACTATACGCTTATTTACGAGATTTTTGATAAAAATTTAAAAACATGTAGTAGAATACATATCGGCCTAAACTGAAAAGAAAATAGCTTTTTTTTTGGGGGGGGATATTTATTATAGCAAAAAATTCAAAATTGTCGCTCTTGTCTGGTTTATAGCGGGAAAAAAAAAACTGAGATGATCAAATACCACCAAAAGGAACCTCCTATTTGTGGGAAAAAAATACGTAAATTTCGTTTGGGAGCCATGTCACTCGACAGCGCAATTGTCCGTTAAAGCGTCCCAGTGCCGAATCGCAAAAAGTGGCCCGGTCATTTGGCAGCCAAATGGTCCAGGGCTGAAGTGGTTAAGTAGTATTCATTTTACAATATGCGCTACTCAAATAAATTTCTTTCTTTTTCGTTTGCTTACCTTAATAAGTTCAAGGTATTTTTAAAACCAATTGCTAAATACATACACAGAACCCTGCGCAGTAATAACTGATAAGGTGTTTCTGGTAGGGTGCTACACAGGTCCAGGGATGTGGACCGCAAGAAAGGGGGATTGAGTCCCTGAAGGTCTGGTTAGACATGATTAGTGAAGATTTGAGCATAGTTTTATGACATTTAAGTAAAGATTGTGGCTGCCCTGTATCTTGTGATGTATATAAAAGAAAACTAACTTTTTTTTTTTTAATACAGCTTACCTGTAAAAATGCTTTCTTTCTTGTACATCACGGGACACAGAGCAGCATATTCATTACTATATGGGTTATATGGAGTACCTTCAGGTGTGGACACTGGCAATCTCAAACAAACAGGAAGTCCCTCCTATATAACCCCCTCCCATAGAGGAAGTACCTCAGTTTTTTTGCCAGTGTCTTAGGTGTTGGTCATGGAATAGCTTTGCTCCACATCCTTGGATTAAAGGCGGGCTAACCGGATCTGTCCAAGGAGCCTCAGTGCCAAAGTGGACAGTACCCGGGCCCCAAACCGTGGGGTTTTGCCTATAATGCTCCTCTTTGGAGGGCTGGACCCTGGGCCCAGGACTTGGAGTTCGTAAGGACCATAAGTTCCTGTTTGCCAGGGTGCTATATAGGTCCAGGACAGTGGGTACCTTCATAGGACCCCAGGGCCTGAAGGTCTACTACGCTACCCACGGAGATGGGAGAAGATTGGACCGTTTTGCAAAACGTCCTGCGGCATGGAGCAGGTAAGAGGGGAGCCTGCGGGACTTGGTTCGACAGCAGGCTCTCCAGGGGAGATCTTAAGGGGGTAGCCTGAGTATGCTCTGCATTGGCACCATGGTCACTATGTCTGATGGACAGGATGCCCTGAAATGTTTCCCCCCATCACTTGATCCCCCTACCTATCTATGTATGTTTGCTGGCTACCTGCTGCTCGCTGGTTGAAGATCTTTTAAAAAAAAAACAACAGATCTGTCTCTAGGCTAAAGGGACTCCTTAGGGGCCTGTTTTAGCCTTACCTTGCCGGGATTCAAATCTGCCGCCTGATGCGTCCTCCAACCTGCATTCCTGGGCTCCAGAGTGCGTCTCCTCCTGGGCTCTCCTCCCCCGACAGGCGCGCGCGCGCGTGCACGCGCGCATGCATATAGAAAATTTTCGCGCCGTTCGGGGGGCGGGGAGCGTGACTGCAGTGTAGAGTGGGCGTGCCTTCAATTGCTGTTATACACAGCAGGCGCGTTCTTAGCTCAGTTCAGAGCTGAGCTGGAGAGAGAGGACGTAGAGCTGGCAGCACAGTGACTCCCGGTGGCGAGAAGGGGTACTACATGCTGGAGTCAGCTCCAATACTTTTTGTTAAGCCAAAATCCCCTTGGCAACAGGTTGAATGCTGGCAAACATGTTGGGGGTGGGGCTGTATGTGGTGAATAATATTATAAAAGAAAACATACTGAGCCCCCACCTTTTTCGGGCATTAGTGATCCTATTGTCCCCTAAACCTTATTTTTTTGTACTCCTGGCTATAACAGTCTGTTGTTGTAAGCGGAGTCCTTCGGTTTTGTATTATGGCTTCCAAGGGTTCAGGATTAAAACACACAAAAAAAAAAAAAAAAAAAAGAAAGAAGAGGCAAAGACAAAGGGGTTCCTCCTCTGGTTCTGATGATATGCCAATACTTTCCCCACAGGTTATTCCTATAGGGGTCACCCTGGATAAGCCATTAAGGGGGTCTGGTGCTGAGGCTGGCCCAGGTCGGCCCAACCCTGTGTTATCACAGAGGAGATGCTAGCCGTCACCCTAGGGGGGCTAGAGAAAAAAGGTTAACAGCTATGATCGCTGGCTCTTTTTCTGGCAAGAAGCGGACTAGATCCCCATCGCCAAAAGGGACAGAACCTGGAGGATCTACCACTGAAGAATCATTTTCAGCCTCCCAGGCGGAGAGTCTGTGGGTCCAGTCTTTGTGACATCCTTTCCAGCTCGGCATTTAATCTCGCCATTTATTTGCCATTTCCAGAGGTTCCTGCGGTATCCTCTTTGGGTTCTTTTGGGTTCGCCTTTAAGCGCCTTTAAGCAACCAGTCTTTTCCTCCATGTGTAGAGGAGAGGTTTCCAGGAGGTGGGGGACCGACCGGATTCTGCCCTCTGCCGCCTAAAAGCTACGAGAGAGGGTAGTCACGCTTATGCGCCAGAAACCAGCTTGCATTTGTGCTTTTCCCCTGACCTTTCTCTTTAAAAGCCCGGTATGCTTTAAAAGGGGCCCGGATGGCTCAGTCGGTAGAGCATCGGACTTTGGGTCTGAAGGTCCAGGGTTCAGGTCCCGGTTCGGGCACTGCTTTCAACTACCCGTGAGGGTCCTTGAGGCCACATCTCCCGAAAGCGCCCGATCTCGTCTGATCTCGGAGGCTAAGCAGGGTCGGGCCTGGTTAGTGCCTGATGGGAGACCACCTGGAAGGTTTTCTGTTATTTGCCCTATGGAAAAGACATTTTTCTAAGAAAGGGGGCGCTCCCAACTGTGGACGCAGCCATCTCATGGGTGAATAAATCATTAACTGGCCTAAGGGGAAACATACAAATGTTTATGGTCCCGGTCGATAAACGTTAGAGACACTTTTTCCAGCATCCCTGGCTACAGCCAGCAGTGGCTGCAATTGGAGTTTTGTCAGGCGTTAAAAAACCAGACAAAACAGATGCTTAAGACATCCCTGCCCAATAGGCAGAGGAGTTATTGGATATTCCCAGAGCTCTGTGCTTTGCGGTAGAGGTTAAAAAAGACTCCATCCAGCAGGCGTCTCGTTGTCACTATTTTTAGTGCATATGAGAAGGCTCTTATGGTTGAAGAACTGGGGACGGCGGCCGAGCCCCATGTAAAGGACTGCTGGCAGGTTTGCCCTTCCATGGAAAGATCTGGATAAATACATTCAGACTGTTTCAAGTGGCAAAAGTACCCTTTTACCAGTCAAAAGAAGTTCTGGGGTCCTGCGTTTAAAAGGCAGCTCCCCCCGGTTCCAGGGCCCTCAAATTCCAGGCAGTACGGACCTCCTGCGCGATCAAACTTTTAACAATGGATCGCAAGGACAGGCCTCTGGGGATCGGTCCCCGACAGAGGGGGTCCGATCATCTGTGGCCGCAGGCTACAGATTAGAATTTCTAAAATTTCCTCCACAAGGAAGGCCTCAATGCGGGCGGCATTGGATCACCTGCTTTACCAGGGCATAATGGTAGAGGTACCAGCCCAAGAACAGGGGCTAGGTGTCTATTCCAATCTGTTTGTCATACCAAGGCTCATCGGCAATGTCAGACCAATTTTGGACCTAAAAGGTTTAAATGCTTACCTAAGGGTTCGCTCTTTCCGGATAGAATCCGTTTGGTCAGCAGCCGCCACACTCCAGAAGGATCTGGCTTCTATAGACATAAAGGATGGTTACCTTCATGTACCAGGTCTTTTCAGCCACATCAAATATTTTTGTTTTTACGCTTCGCAGGGATACAGCGTCACTTCCAATTCATGGCGCCCCCCTTCGGGCTGGCTACGGCCCCCGGGTATTCACGAAGGTCCTAGCTCCTATTCTAGTCAGTCTAAGGGATCCAAGGGATCTCGGTCCTAGCATACCTGGACAACCTCTTAATCATAAGATCACTCGCTTCCTTGGTGGAATGCGTAGTAGCCCTCATGGTTCAGTACCTCGAGAGGTTCGGCTGAGTCCTAAACCGGGGAAAGATCAGCATTTCAACCTACAAAGCAGTTGGAATATCTCGGCACGAGATTAGACACAGAACAGAAGATGGATGTTCCTGCCTCTGGTAAAGGTCGAGGCTATCAAAAGATTGATTCAGTTGGTCTAAGCAAAAAAGAACCAACTATTCGCCTATGTATGCGATGGCCATGTTCGAGGCGGTACCACACGCTTCCACACTCGTGTCCTACAGGCAGCAATTCTAGCAGCTTGGTGCTGCCCAGTGGTCTGGAAGGCTGGAGAGCGGTCTGGAACAAGTTCACTCGCCAAGGAACTTGGGCAGAGGCGGAGAGGCAGCTGCCCATCAAGGTCTGGGAGTTCTGAGCGGCTCGGCTAGCCCTCCTGGCATAGACATCCAGATTACAGGGGTCCTCGGTGAGAAGTCATTCAGACAATGCCACAGCGGTGGCATATAGGTGAACCACCAAGGGGAACCAAGAGTCAAGCCACTCAGAGTGAGAGGAGCTTGGTTTTTCGGTGGGCAGAGGTTTATGTACCCTGCATATCGGCGACATTCATTCCCGAGGTGGACAACCTACAGGCGTACTTCCTAAGTCGCCAAACCCTGTCGCCGGGGAGTGGTCTATGCATCCACAAGTTTTTTTCAGACAATCTGCCAGAAGTGGGGAGTGCCAGACGTGGAGGTCATGGCATCAGGATTCAACAAGAAGCTAGACAGGTTCATGTCTCGAACGAGGGACCCTATGGCCTGCGGAACCGATGGGTTGGTTTGCCCTTGGCATCAATCATAACTTCTATATGCATTTCCCCCACTGCAGTTACTACCCCGCCTGTGGCGCAGGATCATAGCACAGGGCCGGTTATCCTGGTAGCCCCAGCTTGGTACCGGAGGGCATGGTACTCACTAGTCCTGAAATGGGCAGCGGGAGGCCCTTGGACTCTTCCTCTAGGGCCAGACCTACTCTCACAAGGCCCGATCCTCCACCCTGCATTACGGCGTCTAAATTTGACGGCCTGGCGGCTGAATCCCTGATTCTCAGGGGTAGAGGTCTGTCTAGGCAGGTAATCCCTACCCTCATTAAGGCTAGAAAGCCGGCCTCCAGGGTAATTTTGTTACAGGGTTTGGAGGGCCTACGTAGGTTGGTGTGAGGCTAAGAGATGGAATTCCCGCAAGTATACCATTGATAGAGTATTAAGTTTCTCCAGCTAGGAGTGGATAAAGGCCTGGCATTAAGCACGATCTAGGGACAGATTTCAGCCTTATCAGTGTGGTTTCAGAGGCCGCTGGCCACTCGCTGGTTAAGATCTTCGTACAGGGAGTCTTACGTGTTATTCCTCCAGTCAAATCACCACTTTGTCCATGGGACTTAAATCTTGTTCTGTCAACTCTACAGAAACAACCCCTTGAGCCGTTGGCTGAGGTACCTTTGGTTTTACTGACTGGAAAGTCGGTATTTCTGATCACCATAGTTTCGGCCAGGAGAGTATCGGAATTGGCAGCCTTATCTTGTAAGGAACCATATCTCATTTTACATAAGGATAGGGCGGGGTTCCGTCCTCATTCGTCCTTTCTACCAAAGGTTATATCCAGTTTCCACCTGAACCAGGATGTGGTACTTCCATCCTTCTTCCAAAACCCACCTCTAGAAAGGAGGGGTTGCTGCATATGTTGGATATTGTCAGGGCCATAAAGGCCTATCTTAAAGCTACAGAGAAGGTTCGGAAAACAGATGTGGTGTTCGTTTTACCGGAAGGGCCCAAGATGGGTCAGGCAGCTGCTTGATCCACCATCGCAAGATGAATTAAACAATTAATCGTTCAGGCCTGCGGTTTGAAGAGGTTGCCTCCTCCTTTGTCGGCAAAGGCCCATTCTACCAGGGCCATGGGCACCTCCTGGGCAGCACATCATCAAATCTCTATAGCTCGAATATGCAAGGCAGCAACGTGGTCGTCAGTCCACATGTTTACAAAATTTTATCAATTGGACGTAAGAAGGAATGCGGATACAGCCTTTGGGCAGTCAGTACTACAGGCCGCGATTCAAGCTCCTCAGGATCTGAGGGGGCTCCCTTGATTTGATTTGAGATTTACATTTCTTGTTTAAGTTGGATTTACTAGTATTTGAGTATACCTCTAAATTAAATCCTTCTTTGGAAGATGTCTCCCTCCCCTCATTAAAGCATTGCTTTCGGACATCCCATATAGTAATGAATATGCTGCTCTGTGTCCCGTGATGTACAAGAAAGAAAAAGAGATTTTTAAATACAGCTTACCTGTAAAATCTTTTTCTTGGAGTACATCACGGGACACAGAGCTCCCACCCCTCTTTTGGGGAACATTTTTGGGAGGCATACTGCTTGCTACAAAACTGAGGTACTTCCTCTATGGGAGGGGGTTATATAGGGAGGGACTTCCTGTTTGTTTGAGATTGCCAGTGTCCACACCTGAAGGTACTCCATATAACCCATATAGTAATGAATATGCTGCTCTGTGTCCCGTGATGTACTCCAAGAAAAAGATTTTACAGGTAAGCTGTATTTAAAAATCTCCTTTTTCTTGGGAATACATCACGGGACACAGAGCCTTAATTACTTAATAGGTTATGTAGTCACCACAGGTGATTGAACACTGGCAAACCCAATTAAAATTGAGTTCTTCCCCTATCTAACCCCTCACAAATGGAGAGTACCTCAGTTTTGTAACACAGCAATAAGTGTTCCACGTTAAATCTGAAGAGGAGCTCTGTGTCCCCTGATGTATTCCCAAGAAAAAGATTTTACAGGTGAGCTTTATTAAAACATCCTATTTTCTTGATCATACATCACGGAACACAGAGCCTTAAAGCGGAGTTCCACCCAAAAATGGAACTTCCGCTTATTCCACTCCACACCGCCTTACATGCCGCATTTGGCATGTCATTTTTTTTGGGGGGGAGTGGGGGCTTCAGGAGGAGTGGGACTTCCTGTCCCACTTCCTCCTTCTGCCGAGGGGCTGGTTAGGCAATTAAGCTTAATCGCCTACAGCAGCCCCTCCCTGTAGGCGATCGCATGGAACACGTGACAGGTCCCATGCGTTCGCCTGTCCAATCAGCGACGGGCCGCAACGCTCGCGCATGCACAGTGCCGCTCGCGCATGCGCAGTGGGTGCCCGGCCGTGAAGCCGAAGGCTGTCACGGCTGGGTGCCCACAGTTGCGATGAGGACGCCGGCCGGGGAGGGGGGAAAGGAGCGGAGCCCCGGCCGGCGCGTCGCTGGAACGCTGGAGCAGGTAAGTGATTGTTTATTAAAAGCCAGCAGCTACACTTTTTGTAGCTGCTGACTTTTAATAAACACAAATATTGGCTGAAACACCCCTTTAATTACTTAATGGGGTGTCCCATAGCAATGCTAAAATTTGAGGGGAGGGAGACACAGATCAGTATAAGACTGTCATCAAGCTAGAGCAATCTATACTGCTGCCTGCAGCACACTACGCCTGAAGGCGGCATCCTTGTAACCTCTCACATCTAACTGGTAGAATTTTAGTAAATGTATGGACCGAAGACCAAGTAGCAGCATTGCAGATCTGAGCCATGGAGGCCTGGTAATGCGCTGCCCATGAAGCACCAACTGCTCCAATTGAGTGCGCTTTCACCTGAAAAGGAGGCATCTTCTTTTCTAAACCATAGGCCTGAATAATGACTTGTCGACTCCATCTTGCAATAGTGGATTTTGATGCTGCCTGACCCTTCTTTGGGCCTTGTGGCAGAATGAATAGACAATTAACCTTCCTTATCCGAGCCGTAGCTTGCAGATAAACCTTTACTGCTCTTACAACATTTAGAGAGTGTAGACCCTCTTCCTCCCCAGTTTGGGGATCTGGAAAATAGGCGGTTGGTTCGGATGAAAACCTGACACCACCTTTGGTAAGAAAGTCGGGTGAGGGAGCAGCTCCACCCTGTCTTCATGAATAATCATATACGGTTCTTTACACTAAAGAGCCACCAATTCCGATACCCTCCTTGCTGAGGTTATGGCTACAAGAAATGACTGTTTCTGTGTCAACAGACTTGGAGAAACCTGATGTAAAGGTTCAAAAGGTAGCTTTTGTAAAACGGATAATATCAAATTCAACTTAACCAGTGGATTCTAACGCAGTGCACCCAGTCAACATACATCAGTTTATCCAGCAAGAGATGCACTGGAAAGGCGCATGCAGCCTGCTGGAATTTACGAGATCCCAAAAAGGAAACCGAGGGCCTAGAACCTTCAACAGGAGGCAATTTGTAAGTGGCACACACCATCTCTGCATAATATTGCACCTGCATCTTTAGCGACTGAGAAGTAGCAGGAATTTTCTCATCCTCTGAGTCATCAGACTGCACATCTCCTGAGAGGGATTTTTCACCCTCAGGAAGCTAATCTGATGAGAGAGCCAGAGCAGATGAAGGGGATCTATCCTGTTTTCTGCTATCTTTCAAGGAGGTTGCGATTTATAGTAGCAATTCTTCCTTCTAAGCCTCGTGTGTGTCGGTGGAAGCTGCAGGATAGAGGCGAAAGCGCTGATAATGACTGGTAAAGCCTGGAGTGATGACATCACCCATGGGTTCCCATGTTCTAACTGTTGTCACCGCTCCCCCTGTCCCCTGTGAATGATTCCAGCTGACATGGAAGACTTAGAAGATCATATTACTGCAAAGGAGCAGCTTGAAAATAGGTTGGTCAATCTTGGTGTTAAGAGGTGGCATTCAGGGCTGGACTGGGACAAAAATTTGGCCGTGGACTTCATCCAGACCGGCCCACTTGAATAAAAAAAAGGTGAGTATAGGACCCCTTTCACACTGAGTTTTTTCAGGTGCTCTTGGGCTAAAAATAGTGCCTGTTAACCCCTGAAAAACGTCTCCCCTGCGGTCCCAGTGTGAAAGCCAGAGTGCTTCTTTGGGATGCCGGGTACCTGATGGCCAGCAATGACAGCGCTGAGTCTCCCTCTTGATCCGGGGAGGGGGGCTTTCTCGCTGCTCTGCTCCTTCCAGTGGCTTCTTGGCGGCGATGAGGGAGCTGGGATATGTGGCAGCAATGGGGGGAGGGGGTGGAATCGGTGGCAGCAGTGGTGGTTGGGTGGGGATGGGATCAGTGGCAGCGGTGGTAGTTGGGTGGGATGAGATCAGTGGAAGCCATGTTGGTGGGGGGATGAGATCAGTGGCAAGGGTGGTATGTATGTATGTATGTATGTATGTATGTATGTATGTATATATATATATATATATATATATATATATATATATATATATATATATATATATAGAAAAAAGGTATAAAAAAAGAATATATATTAAAAAAAATATATAAAAAATATAAAAACGTAAAGGAATATAATGGAGAAACACATTAGTGGTTCTAATAAAAAAAAATAGCTTCAACTTATCAAATATAGTATTTTAAAATAATTCCATCACATTAGGACTACCAAAATACCAGATCTCACACCTACAAGTCGTTCAGGTCTTGTACCCGGGAGAAACTAATGCTGAGGAAGTGTTTTCACGCAACGCGTCCAGGGGTTTTGGAGCCTACACGTCGCTCGGTGTCATTCCTGGTGAACTCCGTGAGCTGTGTTACATATATGTGCATGCCTGTTTACATCTGAAGAAATGTGAGTAGCCTGTCAAATGCCTATTTGATTAAAGCAGTGATCAAGCGGAAGCTCTTAGATGGTTGTTTTTTCTTCCATGTCCCCTTGCTCCGGTATCCATGCTGAGACCATCAATAGGAGACCTACTTCACATCCTGTTTTCCTAATGCTCTAATGACCATCTGCTAACCCAGTGGTCTTAACCTAAGGTGAGAGTAGCCATCTACACTGGTGGAGGGATACGTTTCAATACCTGCTACCCTAGCTTTCTCTCACGTGGTGAAGATCTTCATTCATTCAATCATTCATCTCACTGAATGTTCTACAGAAGTTTTTCTCCTTTTGTCACGAATTGTTTGGACTTTACCAATTTTCTTATATTCTTATTATATTCTATATTTTACATGGTTTGCGCTGCACTATATATATATATATATATATATATATATATATATATATATATATATAGTACTACTTGGGATTTGTGTGAATGTCATTTTTGTGCTTAGCTTGCATTCCCTAGCTACATTAACTGTTTGGTTTCTGCATCTTTTCTATGGATTAATTTGTAGTGATGCATATTTATTTATTTACTTATTTATATTTTTTATGCTATATTAATCACGTTGATCATACATATTTTTGCGCTGATTGCACCCTCTATTTGCATGAAACTAATTTAAGGACTGATTTTAAACAAGGGCATTTTTTCTAAACATGAATTTCCCCTAGACTGTTCCATATCTTATACGTCAGACCCTTAGAAAACTGGATAAGGATCCCCTTAGAAGAGCTTTAAACAAAGGACTAAAGCACATGTTCTTGAGTGGGCGTATGTGGGGTGGGTCAATAGCTGGATGGGAGGGAACTGGGTGTGTTTTTATCATGTGAACCAATGAGAAGATTGTTTTGTTTAATAAAACAGGAGCTGGCTGAGCTCGGCCATTCCTTTTCCCTCTACGAAGAAGCACTCTTTGCCTGGTTCTTTTCCTCATTGCAGTAGGCTAGTGCCAGCCTTTTCTGAGTTTGTCAGGAGATTAATTAATCCGAGCCTTTAGTAATTCTCTTTCACTAAGTAGAGGGCGTTTGCATAGTCGAGAATTGATGATTGTTCCGACTACTACCGCTGTGTCCTCTTCCGGGATGAAGGGGATGAGTCTGCGCAGTAGGAGGAGAAGGTAGCGGGATCTGCTGACTACTGATCCTATTAGTGCATCCATCGACATCTCTGCGTCAAAGGTTACCCCAAGGCCTTTGACCTTGGTACTCGGGGTGATGCCCAAAGATGGTGTGTGGTGTCCATGATGTCATAGCTTTTGACTTTCGGTTTGTGTGGAGGAGAAGTAGTTCTGTTTTTGATCCGTTAAGTTTGAGGGAGTTCTCGATCATCCATTTTTCGATCAATGCCAGGCATTTTTCTAATCCATGATATTGGTCGTTTTTTTCCGGTGATCCTAAAGTAAAGTTGAGTGTCAGCCGCATAGGAGTGGTAGCACAAATCTTGCTCACTGATGATTTTGAGGAGTGGGCGGGCCCAAGCCAGTGGGCTTTAGCAGCCAGAAAGCTGTGAGAGAATGTCACCAGAGGTACAAAGTGGGTATCAAACAGGGACACGGTTAAAGGGTCAAGAGGACCGAGGTCAACTCCTGAACAGCAGTGCTGAATGAAAACCAGGTGGCTTGGTATTTTCCATTTATTTCCTTATTTCCTTTGAAATCCCTGCGTGGGAATCCTGAATGGACTGTTTTTCTTTTACTTTAATAAAAGTGGGCCAACAGGCCCTGAAATTTAATTTCTATAGTGGATTGTTCTCGCTAGTGTGTGCTACACTTGACCTAAACAACCCCCAAATACCACAAGTGGTGCTCAAAGCTGGCATAACTGGAGCTCCCTGGAAAAAGTAAGTTCATCTGTTTATATGAACTGTGTTTGTGTACATGAGACAGCACAATCTGTATGTGCATGAAGTGAAAAGTAACTTGCTTAATTTTTCCTGGACTGTGCAAAGTTGTTCTTGAGTGACTAAGTATGGGGCGATCAAAGCTCCTAAAAGAAGCAAGGTTTTCTGAAATGATAGGCAGAGTTCTGTGGCTGGAGGGGTTGTTACCGCCTGAACGTGCCCCATACATGCCTGATCAGAGTTTGCCAAGGAGAAAAAGGACTGGTGGTGTCCCTAACTGGTGCAATGAGTGCCATGGTGACTGCAAGTATGGAGAGTCCTCCAAAGTCTGAGTCTGCAGTGGATTGGTACAAGCGGCACCTGGCAGCACTGAACCAAGTTAAAGGGGAAGTGCATGCTGTTGCCCCTGGCAACGCTGGTGCAAGAAGGCCAGCTATCAATGTGTCAATTCCTAAGCTTCCAAGAGAATGCAAGTGAGGAGACCCTGTCAAGAAGCAAGAGCGCTGTCTGCGGTGCAGAGAGTGGGGGCATGTTGTCTCCACATGCCCTTTGTCTCAGTCTCCAATACAAGGTGACACAGCCAGACAAAGGTCTTCAGTGATGTTTTGGAAGCCTGGTTTGAGTGCTAGTAGTGACCGACAGGCTGACTGGAAGTTTGATAAGGTATGTGGTTGCCTGTAGCAACTGCGGTGATGTCAAATCTGCGGACCACATGAAAAAAATATTGCCTGCAGAGGGTCGTGGCAAGTTAAAATCAACAATGCTTCAAGGAGAGAAGTTGTGTTTGAGAGAGTCAGCAAAGTACAACGGGGAGAGTGCCATCTCCCATAGCAATGAGAGATCGAGTGTCAACCTGAAGGAGGAGCGACAGGTAAGAGGTATTCCACCATCTCCCTAGAGATACCAGTGAGATTCTGCATGTTGGGAGAGTGCCGTCTTGCTTAGCAACAGGAGAAAGTCGCCAAGTACCATGCCAGGAATGTGGTCAACTGGGGCATAGGATCTTTTCTTTTCCCAGTTTATGGAATACGGCTGCTGATATTGTTGCTGGACTTAAATCTTCGCCTGCAAGCCAAGATTTTTGTACAAACATGTTTTAGGTCACCTGTGTCAACAGTGCGGAAGTACCTGTTGTGCCTGCAGGGGCTGCTAAGGATTCAGCAGTGGCTGCTGCAGTTTCATCCCATGGCCACCAGGGAGCGTTGGCCAGTGAAAGTGCCATAAACGATAGACAATGCACTCAAGTGAACATGGCAATCCTTGTTGCAGTGATGGGTAAGACTGTTGCTGATAAATGCATGGAAGAGACTGAATATGTGACAGTGCACACTGGAGTTAGAGTGACCCCCAAATAGGAGATCCACTGTCTGTGTGGAAAAGGACTTGCCTCGCTGCTGTGCCCCTGTCCAGTGGGGAGGCAAGTGGTAAACTTGAATGTGATATGGAGATGTTTAAAACTTTTAATATTGAATTGGCTAAGGTTGATGGTCCAGCTGCTAATGGGCTAGTGCAGCTCACTAGAGATATTAAAACTATGTGAATGCGGTTAAAGATGTGCTATCTCCACTAGCAACTGAGATAAAGGCTACAGAGGTGTCCCTAGAAACCCCCCAGGGAGCTATGCGTTTTTGGAGCTGGAGGTTGCCTGGGACAGCTGTGGTGCCACTCTGAGGGATAAGAGGGTACCGGAACATGGTGTTAAATGCTAAAACTGATATGTTTGAAAACTCATGCTGGAAATGGGTTATTGCAGTCTGGCAGGTGTGAAAGCGTTCATGCATTTAATGAGGCACTAGCAGAGCAAGGAGGTGAGAGTGTGGTTTTGCAGCCTGCTATGGCTAAAAGTTTATTTCCACAATCTGGTTTGAACAAAAGTGACATATGCAATGTATCTGTTGCTGAGCCACTCCATCCCTCTGGGTCTCTTTGTGCAGTTGGAGCAGTACTGTGTGGTACCTCTGGGGGCCCAGAGATAACCGACTCGGATAGGTGGGCAAAAGATGTTGGCTTTGTTGGAAAAGGCCTCTGTTGGTAAGAGTGGAGCAGACATGACTTCTGTGGTGCCAGATGAAGGACCTGCAGAGCAACTTTTATGCAATGGTGCACTTGCTACTGCAGATCTTGCTCACCAGATGGAAGCGCAGAGTAAGGGCGAATGCACAAAGGAGGTCATGTCTGTGATCCACAAAGGGCCTAATGATATGGTAATGGTTGATGCCGTGCCTAATGAGCTGGTGTTGGTAGAAGTGCCAGATGGTACAGCAATAAATGAAGTGATTGTAGTCACAGGTCCAAATTTTTTATGTGATGGTCAGGGCAGTTGCTGGCAGAGGATCTCATGCCAGTGGAGTTGTGATGTAGAATAACAAGGTTTCGAACCAGGCAGGACTTCAACAATGCAGGTTTATTAACCACTTCTCTACCGTGGGTGTTTTTCAGATTTGGTGTTTACAAGACTAAAACATTATTTTTTGCTAGAAAATTACTTAAAACCCCCAAACATTATATATATTTTTTTTCTAACACCCTAGAGAATAAAATGGCGATCATTGCAATACTTTTTGTCACACCATATTTGCGCAGCGGTCCTACAAGCGCACTTTTTTTGGAAAAAAAACACTTTTTTGAATTAAAAAATTAGACCAATACATTTGGCCCAATTCTTTTATTTATTGTGAAAGATAATGTTACGCCGAGTAAAATGATACCCAACATGTCACGCTTACAAATTGCGCCCGCTCGTGGCATGGCGTCAAACTTTTACCCCTAAAAATCTCGATAGGCGACGTTTAAAAAATTCTACAGGTTGCATTTTTTGAGATACAGAGGAGGTCTAGGGCTAGAATTATTGCTCTCGCTCTAACGATCGCGGTGATACCTCACTTGTGTAGTTTGGACACCGTTTTCATATGCAGGCGCTATTCACGTATGCGTTGGCTTCTGCGCGCGAGCTCGTCGGGACGGGGCACTTTAAAAAAATGTTTTTTGTTTTCTTATTTTTTTTTTTTTCGTTTATAATTCTTTACACTAAAAAAAATAAAAAATAAATCACTTTTATTCCTATTACAAGGAATGTAAACCTCCCTTGTAATAGAAAAAAGCATGACAGGTCCTCTTAAATATGAGCTCTGGGGTCAAAAAGACCTCAAATCTCATATTTAGGCTTAAATGCAAAAAAAAAATAAGTAAAATGTAATTTTTTAAATAACATAAAAAAAAAATGTCTCTAAGATGCTGGGCGGGACTGACGTTTTGACGTCACTTCCGCCCAGCAGAGCTTTGGGTACGGGCGAGGGAAATTTTTCCCTCGCTCGCATCCCCACTGAGCAGACGAGCAGACCCGATCGCCTCCGCTGCTACCGACGGCTTCGGTAAGCGGCGGAGAGCGGCGGAGGGGGGGCCCTCTCCCGCCGCCGATAACGGCGATCTGGCGGCGAATCCGCCGCAGAGACCGCCGTTATCTTTACAGGATCGCTCGTACTAAAGATGGATACCTCGGTTGTGGCAGCAGCTGCTGCCGTTACCGAGATATCCATCTTCAAAGTGTGGCCGTAAAAACACGTACGGCGGTAGGGAAGTGGTTAACAACCGGTAACATACAGGTTTATGTTCAAAGTATTACAAGATACAGGTCTGATTTATACAATTTCTTGTGTAGCGCCCCTGTACTTCCAAGTACGGTTGATATTGAAATTTAGTGGAAAAGATCGGAGTGTAAACTTACTCTGATCCCAATTGTGATTATTTAGGGCTCGCTGTTTCAGCTCGGCTGTGCTGTGGGCTCATTCTGCTGTGCCTGGGTGTTGTTCAACCTCGGGACAGCAGATGGCAGTAGTGGAAGCTAAGGTCCGGGTGCTTTCTTCAAGCAGCCAATCGGGAGGCCTGGGCTTTGCTGGGCATACTGGGAGAGGGTACTTATGGGGCAAACGCCATTTTGGTTGGTTGTTGTCTTCTGGTTTCTGGTGTGGCACCCACCTTTAGGGTGACCGCACATTACTGCGGCCATACGTTATGGCCTACCTGGCCGTGGCATGGGTGCTACGCGGAGTTCCTGGTTCCGGAGCCAAGCTGGTCCGGAACACTCTGAGGACCATGGGGACCCAGTGACGGACTGGGTTCCCATCATCGGAGATCCCAAGCGAGTTGTGCTGTTTGGTGGGGAGTCCAGTTGAGGGATACCAATGAGACTGGTGGACTGGTGTCCCAACAGCACTGGAACGAACCATCGGGGATCGAGGTACTGTACACTGAGGGATTGTTTCCTCTCTGTAAGTACCCTGGCGACATTAAAGGAAGACTCAGGAAAACCTTTACTCAGGAGGAGTACCTCCGTATTACACTCAGGGAAGGGCGGTGGCAGAAGCGCTTTTCTGACGGTTGTTTAGAAGAGCCTGTGGCAGGGGCATTCTTAAGTTTGAGTGATACTCTGGCTGCCAGGCCTGTGAGAGGGACCTGTCCAGGTACACTATTCCCACTCAAGTTGAAGTGGTGCAGAAAGACTGATCATTGTTGGAAGCAGACTGCTTCAATATCCAAGGCCTGCTATATCTCCTCAAAACTGTCTGTCCTTCCCATCACCTGTTGACTGTTTTTTACCTGGCTGGGTAATAAAGAGCACTTATAAAGAGACTTCCTATTTTTGCGGACATTCCTTTATTGCCACTGTATTCACTATTCACCCTAGACCAGGGGTGGGCAAACTTTTTGACTCGAGGGCCGCGATGGGTTCATATATTGGACCCGGGGCCGGACCAAGAGTAGATGGACGGTGTGTATGTGTGAATTAATATAAAATTAAATTTAAATTTATAACATTAAATGTTTAGATTAATTTAAAGGTAGAAAAGCATAAAAAGAGTTAGTTTACAAAACCCTCACACGGACAGGATACAGAAGATATCAGACAGCAGACAGAGATTGCATACAATGATTTTGTACAATCTCACCACTGCCATTTTTGTCTGCAAACTGCTGCCTGTGACTATCTGACAGCAGAAACCCTGTAATGGTTAACAGCAACGTTATACCTAAAATCACTGATAATCCACAAACTAATTGCTCATCAGAATAAGGGGTTTTCTTCTAATAAGAACATCAATTATAGGTAACTGAAAATACCATGCATGCTGTTAAATAATGAGCTAAACTAGAGCATTTTAATAGCAACCACGCACAGTGCTGTCAGACAGGCACAGGCAGCAGTTTCCAGGCAAAAATGGCAGTATTTTTTACTCACCCATAGTTTGACAAGCTCCTTTCTAACAGAATGCCCAAATGCTCCATTTTGGGCATGATTTCTTCTCTATTTTTATCCTGTTTCTCTGCCCAGTGTTTCTGCTTTTCAAAAGAACAAGCTCTCCGCCATATACAACAGCTTAAACAAAATCATTGTATGCAATCACTGTCTGCTGTCTCTGATATATCCTGTATCCTGTCTGTGTGAGGGTGAACAGTGAACCTGTGGTAGGTCCACCTGAGCCCCCTCCTCCCTCCACCATCAATTAATCATTCAGCCTGGGTGTCTCCCTGCTCACCCTCACACACAGTCAATGGCGGGCAGCAGGCTCCACACACTTTACTCACTCAGTCGGCAGGTACTGGCAGCGGTCCGTCTGTTGCTCCGGGGTGTGTGTGTGTGTGTCCAGTCCACCGGTCCTGACTGGTCAGGCTCCCTCCGCAGTCGCTCAGGTCACAAACCGTGACTCTCAGCTCGCTCCTCTGTCCTGTCTGCCTGTTCATAGGCTGGCGGGAAAATGCACTCACTGCATTGGCTGTACGGGCGGGTGGACTGGGCAGAGGCTGTGCAGGAGGTAGACTTGGTGGCTCAGCATCGCATCTTCTCGGGTATTTCCGGAATTGCGCATGCGCAGTTCTGACCCCGAGCCGATCGCCGCCATCTTTACTGGTACCTTTCCCCTACATTTACGTTCAGGGAAAAGGTGCCTTGTTTTAACAAACTGTCCGTGGGCCGGATCAAAAGGTCCGCCGGGCCGTATGCGGCCCGCGGGCCGTAGTTTCCCCACCCCTGCCCTAGACACATCACCGTTGCCATGAGGTAACATGCCATCCCAAATCTAACCAGCGGCTCCTGCGGGGGTAGCGCTACACTTACAATGCTAGCATATTAGATATTGATATTCTAATGCCGCGTACACACGATCACTTTATGTGATGAAAAAAAACATTTTTAAAAACGTCAGTTTAAATGACAGTGTGTGGGGGGAAAACGTTGTTTTATGTCTTGTGAAAAACGACAAAAAAAAATTGAAGCATGTTTACATTTTTTGTGTCGTTTTTCAAAATGTCGTTTTTTTGTTTCACAAAAAATCACCGTGTGGGGCAAAAAACGTTGTTTAAAACAACGTTTTTCAACCTGCGCATGCCCAGTGGAAAAGAGTGGTGAACGTAACCTCGCTTTGCTAGAGCATTGTGAAAAAACGATGGTGTGTAGGCAACATCGTCTTTGAAAATTGAAGTTTCAAAAACGTTTTTTACTTCACAGAAAACGTCGTTTTTTTTTCATCACATAAAGTGATCGTGTCTATGCGGCATTATCCTATAACCAAATTGAAACAATAGTGAATTTGTTCTCACCTTTAACCAGAATAGGTCTTTTCTGACAATTCTTGGAAACGGTTACCTGATGGGGCGACCAGTTGGTTGACCAAGTTTGTGAGGGAAGTTCACCTGAGACCACACTCTGGAACAAGTTAAGAAGTTTTCCCCATTTCACTCGTACGAGGAGACAAGTTATGGACAGATATTTGCCTACTGGTTCTGACGCCTATCTGTCTTGTCTGACTAACAATTGTAAAACTGGCATTTCTTTATCGTACATCACGGTACACAGAGCGGCAATCCATTACTATGTGGGTTATAGAGTCTATACAGGAAGTTCCCTCTCTATATAACCCCTCCCATACTGGGAGCTCCTCAGTTTTTGCATCAGTGTCTAAGGTGTTGGTCACGAATGAACATGTGCTCTTAGGAGCTCCACTGGAGGGATCCATGCTGGATGTAAAAAACCTCCATAAATCCGGATCTGTCCAAGGTGCTTTATAGCCAAAGTGGACGGTACCCGGGCCTCGGTACGAAGAACGAGGTTTAGTCTATAATGCCTCTCTGCGGAGGGCTGGATCCTGGGTTCCAGAACTTTGTGCTTTCTAAAGACAAAGGGGCAGATTCACAGAGAATTAGATTCTCGTAGAGTATCAGAAATACACTACGCTGCCGTTTTTTACCTGGCTCTACGTGGAATCCAGGTAGATTTTGTCCAGTAAACGACGGCGGCGTAGTGTATTTCTCCCGTCGCAATCCATCTGCGCGAGTAGGGGGCGTGAAGCATTTAAAATAGGCGCGTTCCCGCTGCGATCGAACTGCGCATGCTCCGTACGCAAATTTCCCGCCGTGCATTGCGCGAAAACACGTCGTCACGTCGTAGTAGCGTCGTTTACGTACATTCCTATTCCCGAACGAGTTACGTTAAAAAAAAAAATATTTTCAAATCGATGCGGGAACGACGGCCATACTTTACATGGGTTACGCACTGTTAGACCAGCAAAAAGCTCCTCTAACATTACGTAGCCAAAAAATGACGTAGGCGATTGCGAGGGACACTCGTACCTTCGTGGATCGCCGTAAAAAGTCATTTGCATATCCCGACGCATGAAAACGACGCAAACTCCTCCCAGCGGCCGCAAAAATATCGCAGTGTAGATCCGAAGGCTTACGAAGACGTAAGCCTCTCGGATCGAAGCCCGAAGCCGCAGTATCATGGTTTGAGGATTCAAACTAGTGATACGGCGCGCAAAATTTGAAATTACTCCTGTCTAACACCAGTTAGACAGGCGTAATTGCTTTATGAATCTGGGCCAAAATGTTTTTTCTGCTGCCAGGATGCTATATAGGTCCAGGGGAGTTGGTGTTCCTGCCAAGGACCCGGTCCCTGAAGGTCTAGGACAATACCCACGTTGAAGGGGGAAGATTGGGCCTCTTGTTTAGCAAATACCCTGCAGCGTGGAGAAGGTAAAAAGAGGGACAACGGGACTTGGTTCGACAGTAGGTCCTCCGTGGGGGACTATGGGTCTCGCCTATATTATGCTTCTATGCATGGGCAATGTAAACCACTATGTCTTCTGAGACAGGATGGCTCAAGGCACCCATATACCTCCCCTAGCCGGCATGCAGCCTGGCCCAGCAGGTCTGTTCAGACAGGATGGCTGCAGTACCTATATATCTTCCCTTAAAGGGGCCGGTACATAAAAAATAAAATAAAAATGCCCCTAATCCTATACAAAGGATTGTCTTCCATGAGTAGCTGCAAGTCTTATCTGGTTTTCCACTACTATGGGCAGTAGAAGACATGCCTGATGTTTTCGCTTACCATGCTTTCCAAAAACGGAAGCTTAAGTGTTCGCTGATCTATTGTGTGTCCCACTTTCTTCCGCTTCAGGCTCTACCGTGTTGCACGTGCTCAGTGCAGTCACAAAGAAGGCTCTTCAAAAGGGCCGGAAGTCAGAGCTCTGTAAAGCTAGGGGGACCCAAACGTAAGCACCTTGTGTGAGTTGGATACAGATTCATTCATGAATAGTCAAGGGTGCTCCTAAGTGAATAGGTGATCATAAACAACACATTGGGTGCTCTTCGTAGTGGGTCCGGTGCTCCCCCACTCACTCCCCCTACTGGGGTAGAATGCGTATAGTTAAACTGCTCCTTTATGCTGCTCCCTCGTTCCTGGGCTTCTGATGTGTGTCCTGGATCCGGATGGCATTGTTCTGTACAGCTTTAATATTCATGTGCTGAAGATGCAGGCTGCCATAATTCCTCAGTCAGTGCACCTCGGACTATTCACCGTCTCAGCTATCCTACATTATCCATGATAAATGGACTTGTATATCTAATCTGGTCCACCTATTTTGTTCACTCCATTAATTGCTCCCCTAGGCCCCTATTGGGTCTAACTACACACTTAGGAGAGCATTTGCGTTTTATCTGCTTATGACTGGACTCATTCAGTATTTAGTTCCTAGTTTTTTATTTTTTTATTATATTTTGTTTGATTATATTTTGTCTCTATACACGGCACAGTGTGTTCTGAACTCTAACATATCTTATTAACTGGATGTATGCTTGAACAGTATATAGCACCTCATGAGGTAACATTGTCTCATTGGTTTATACTCCATATTGGTATTCACACTTATTATCTAAGCTGGTTACTTGGTTTGAGGTTCAGACGGACTTTATCGTCACCCCTCACCTAACGGGGAAGGTTGCCCATATAGGCCACACCCACCCTCTGATTGAGGTACCTACTGGCCCAGACACAACCTACCAACGACAGCGCCACCAACCCCACTCTTCTTCATATTATCCACCAGACGAGGCCTGCGGCCCTGTATAAAATTCTCTTTCTTCCGTGCTTGTACAGTAGAATTGCATTATCATCCCCCCTTGTAGAAACACAAGGAGAGAAGAAGGGCCAGTGGGCCGCAGAGCACAGAAGCCAGTATTGCAGCGGGCAGGAGAGCACCCGGGCGGGCCCATGCTCGCTCCAGCCAGGTAGCTAGTGACACCAACTGCGTTCAGGGATAGGGGCAGGACGGGGCAAGGCCTCGAGCCGGCAAGAGCATCCGGGCATGCCCATGCTACTTCCAGCCGGGCATCGTTCAGCAAACATTTGCGCAGGGAAGGAAGCATCTTAGGAACAGGCCTGGGCATCACATGACAACAGCTAAACTGGCAAAAAGCCCTTTATGTACCAGAGCATAAGTCATATTACCATCAGAGCTAGTGAAAGGCAGTGAGAAATATAGACAGGGTCCCCACAGATCACACAATGTATGCGATAACATCTAAATCAGTGTGAGCCACCAAAACTCCTTCTTATATTATTATCGACAGTTGCTATAAACGTGTAACAAGTTGCAATACAGCAGTCAGTCTTTAAAAGAAAAACAAAATGATGTATGGTAGGGAGAAGAAGGGAGGGGCAATCAGAGGAGTGGGGGGGAGGACAAGATGGAGTACGAAGAAGAAAGGGAGGGGCGAACAAAAAAGAGTGGGAAAACAGAAAAGTAAATCAAAGGGTGGGGAAGAAGAGGGGAGGAGCTACCAAGAAAGTGTTGAAGAACAGAGAAGATGGAGAATGCAAAGAAAATCAGGTAACCTCCGTCAGGCAAAGCATCGGGAAAAAGGGATCAAGCAAGTTTAACGGGAATGATAGGAGAGGACAAGGACGGAGATGGAAAGAGGGAGAAAGAGGGAAATAAAGAGAGTTTTATTTCCAGTAATAGAAATGCAGAGCTCAAGAAAAGAAAACGCAAGATGTAAAAAAACACGTAACGTGTTTTGTACTGTCTAGCAATCGGAGCAGAAAGGTCACAATATGCAACACAATGGACCTTAAACACAATGCAATCACTTCTAGCACAGAGTGTAGCAGGATAGCATAAAAGAGGAGGGGGGGGGGATAACTCGGCAAAGAGAAAAACTTCTTGTAGCATGTAAGAATGAGCACAGCAGCAAAAGGAAGGGGGGGAGAGAGGGGGGAGTTGCAAGCAAGTACAAAAATGTAAGAAAAAAAGTTCAGGCACACAAAGGAACAAACAGTTAGTATAAGATTAAGCAACACACAAATAAAATATAGCCATTTTCAGTAATCCTGTCTGCAGGGCGGTTATATATAAAAACCCTAACCCTGAGAACTAAACCCGCCTTGAACTCCACTTAGTCAAGGAAAATCCCCAAAATCAACGATTATAATAAAAAAAAAAGTTAAAGATTCTGGTATGTATACCACACACATATACATAAAAGCAGACTTGATAGACTGATCAAGATACCCTTACTCAAGCATGTACTGGTACTTTTACCCAAAATGCCCGGTCTTAACAATCAGTCTATGTGTCCCTTAAAAAAGAGACCCTCAGCCCTCCAATCTTGAGTCAACTCCCAATATCCCCCAGACCCCACTCTCCAGCTCAGATATATGTACACGTGTACGTCGTCAGAACATACATACAGACATACATATACATGTAATCCTGAGACACGCCTAGTCTGTGCGTCTCCAGCTCAGGAATCCGAAAAGGGGGGTTATCACACTCCTACAGACAACCACCAAAGGAAAATGGCCACATTCAGGTAACACAGAACACAACAATACACAGGACGACAGTAACAGATTGCAGTAAAGCAGCACCAGCCAGACGGTTCGAAGTTTTTGGACCAAATACTGACTTAGCGAAACTAGGAACGCGCAACACAAACTGAATGAGGGGAGAGGGAGCCCAGAGTCAGAAGCCGCACAGGCAAGTTAGTCAAAACAACCGACTTACCTAGTGCTTGGAGTTTGTGACGCTCTCCTCCGTCTCAGACTCCCTGCAGCTCTCAAACAGGTCCGTGTGGGCAGCACCTTCCCTCCTAGAGTTGAAAAATACACGTTAAAGGCGCAAAATTGAAAGAGAATTACTAAGACTCTTTAATTAATCTCCTGACAAACTCAGGGGAGGCTAGCACTGTCTTACTGCAATAAGGAAAAGACCAGGCAGGGTGCTTCTCCTTGGCTCACATTATACAGATACACCCACTCTACCCTCTTATTTCACGCCCCCTGTATTCAACATGGAATTCTCATTGGCCAGTTCATACATGCAGAAGAAAAAGTCAATTGTCGGCTCCTACGATCAGTCCCTTTCAAAATCTCACAAGGCAAAGTTTTCCTTCAACATCACGAGATACAAATTCATTTGCTAGGAGGTAGGAGGAAGGCAGAATGTGGCAGAAGGGTGTCAGTTTCTCTTGAAAAGTCCATCTTTCTGTTCTTTTGGAATGAGGAGTTTAGGAGTGAGTGGGGGATGGGGTTGAAAGACAAGGAACTTTTTATACACATCTGTTCTTGCGAATAGTCCTTTCGTACTCCAATTTAAATGGTAACTTCTGAAACTTAATTTCATATTTTCAATGCTGGGTTCATTATTTTATAACATTATCTTAAATAACTTTTTCCGGGGGGGGGGGGCATAATTTTACGGACGCCCATGACTAACGGTGCCTTGGAAAAGTTTTCAAACCCCTTAAGATTTTCCACATTACGACATGTTACAATCAAAAATGGAAAAGTATTTTATGTGATGGATATTGGGGGGGAACTAATGCGCAAACCACACTAACTAGAACAATAATACTAAAATGTAATTTTAAAATTACACTAAGCAGCAGCCACGACAATAAGTGCTCACACAAATGATGATTGATTAAATAAGGGGGGTTAATAACACTTTCTAATAATGAAAATATTATCATAAAATAATAAAGACTAAACACATTTAAAAATCCTGCTTGGGTCACAATCCAAATGTTTATAGCGTAAAACTGATAAAATGATATCTGACGAGCCAAAATATAAGGAATGTTTCACTCCTATTCAATATCACCCACCTTCGATCTATGGGATGATGAGGGGGGTAAAATGAGTGATGATGTTGTAAAACGTGGTCCAATTGGTAGTACACTGAGTACCACCAACTACTATTGCAAAAAATATAAATAATTATATAAGTGTTGAGAACCACTACAAATTATGTGAAATATCAACCGACAACCATAACAATCAAAAATTTGAAAAAAGTATCGGTACTTGTACTCAGTCTTTAAAAAAGTGGTATCAGGGCAACCCTTATATATATATATATAAATATATATATATTATAATTATATATATATATATATATATATATATATATATATATATATATATAATATATATATATTGTAGTAGTGTGGTACCCCAGGGGTGTGGTGACCCAGGGTTCTCAACCAGTCGGGTTGAGGGGCTCCAGCGTATTTACTGGTTTCAGAGTAAACTGGCATTTCAGTTCCCTCAATTTGTAATGAAGTATGCTTTGGGACCTGGAGCCTGGGGATTTTGTAGAGATCCGGGTGGGATGAAATCCCCAGTCCTGGGTCCATATTTTCAGATGGATCAGCACACTGATTATGCAGGTGTGTGTGGGCCTGATAGGAAACTCCAGGACCAGCATTCTGGGCTCCACCCTCCCGAGGAGTCCAGGTCTGGAAGGGAGAACCCTGAGAGTGCAGGTGTGCACTATAATACCCAGAGGCCTGAGTCTGAGGTGGCTGACAGGAGTGAGTCTGGGGTGGCTGACAGGAGTCAGGAAGGCTTCACGAGGGAGCCTGAGCAGTGTGGTGCTACTGCTAAAGATAGCCAGGTGGGGTTTGGTATTTTCCGTTATACGTGTAAGCCAGGAGGCTGAAGGTACCATTTTGTATGGACTGTGAAAACCCCTGTATATTTTTTTTGTTGGATGCAATAAAACCGTGTTTTTTTGCTATTTCTAGTGTCCCTAGATGAAAATAAGACGAGGAGGGTGGGGCCACACCAAATGGAACCCCACTGAACTGGGGTGGAGGAAACCCCCCGACGTCATCAGGAATAAGACCCCGAGCAACCTTTTACCCATAGTGACTGCTCAAAAGACCTGGCCAAGGGTGATGACATTTTTTTCCCTTGGCCAGGTCTTTTGAGCAGTCACTATGGGTGATTGGTTGCTCGGGGTCTGATTCCAAGGGCGAAACATGTTGGGACCTGTATGAATCTCTCGGCCTTGATTTGCTGTAACCACTATCCTGGAATGATCCTGCTGCAAACTGACCTAGTGACAATGTTCTCTTCTTTTTTTTTTTATTGACTTTTGTATAATGAACTAATAAAATTAAAAATATGTGGGTCTTCCATTGTGTTTAATCCATAATTTAGTAGGCACCGCTGTAGTCCCATTTCTTCTTTGCAGTTCCTTAACCACTTAAGACCCGGACCAATACGCTGGCAAATGACCCAAGGGGTTTTTGCGATTCGGCACTGCGTCGCTTTAACAGACAATTGCGGCGGTCGTGCGACGTGGCTCCCAAACAAAATTCGCGTCCTTTTTTTCCCACAAATAGAGCTTTCTTTTGGTGGTATTTGATCGCCTCTGCGATTTTTATTTTTTGCGCTATATACAAAAATAGAGCGACATTTTTGAAAAAAAATCAATATTTTTTACTTTTTGTTATAATAAAAAACCAATAAACTAAATTTTAGTCAAACATTTAGGCAAAATTTATTTAGCCACATGTCTTTAGTAAAAAAAAAAATCGCATTAAAAAAAAAATAGCTACCTAGCGGGAACAGCGACACTAATACAGCGATCAGAAAAATGATCGCTTAGTGACGCTGGCAATAGGGAGTGAAAGGGTTAACTAGGGCAGTGATCAAGGGGTTAAAACTTTATTGGGGGGGGTGGGGGGGCTACCCTGACACTACTGACTGTCTGACTGTCACACTGTCTGTCACACTGACACTAAATACAGTAATCATACATGATTACTGCATTCAGTGACACTGTGACAGGGGGGAGGGGGGGGGGGGGCGATCGCGGGGGTTGAATGTGTGTGTCAGTGTGCTGTTTGGTGCAGGACTTACTTGTTCTGTAGTGATCTCTCCTCAGCGGCGCTTGAAACAAACGCCGAGGGAGAGATCACGTCGCTTCCTCCTTCCTGTGTTTACACAGGAGGAGGAAGTGACAGGTCAGGCGGCGCGCGCATTGGCTGGGAGCGATCCGGAGGGGGGCGGATGAAAACTGATAGCCGCCCCCACTTGTCGGATCGCTCCTGCAGCCGCGCGGACCGCCGCATGTACGGGGGGGGGGGGTCCGATCGGACCCCCGATCCCCCCAAGGCACCAACGTATATATACGTTGATGTGCCTGTCGGTGCCATTCTGCCGACGTAAATGTACATGCGGCGGTCCTTAAGTGGTTAATTACTTTCTAATGATGTTTTGTCATATCTCGGTTATCAGCCACTCCTTGTCTAATCACATACTGGCCCCCTCTCCATCTCCTTCACTCTGTGCCCCTATATCTTCCCTTAACCCCTCCACCGCCTGTTTGTAGGATGATTCTACAGTATAGGTAATTGAATGTCTTTCTCTGTAGGAAGTGCTCTCAAATGTTTTTTTAAGTCCCAATCCACTATTAACTCTGATTAAGATGCGCTTAGTTCATTATTAACCACTTCCATACTGGGCACTTAACCACTTAAGACCCGGACCAATACGCTGGCAAATGACCCAAGGGGTTTTTGCGATTCGGCACTGCGTCGATTTAACAGACAATTGCGCGGTCTCGTGCGACGTGGCTCCCAAACAAAATTTGCGTCCTTTTTTTCCCACAAATAGAGCTTTCTTTTGGTGGTATTTGATCACCTCTGCGGTTTTTATTTTTTGCGCTATAAACAAAAATAGAGCGACAATTTAAAAAAAAATGCAATATTTTTTACTTTTTGCTATAATAAATATCCCCCAAAAATATATAAAAAAACATTTTTTTTCCTCAGTTTAGGCCGATACGTATTCTTCTACATATTTTTGGTAAAAAAAAATCGCAATAAGCGTTTATCGGTTGGTTTTCGCAAAATTTATAGCGTTTACAAAATAAGGGATAGTTTTATTGCATTTTTATTAATTATTTTTTTTTTACTACTAATAGCGCGATCAGCGATTTTTTTTCGTGACTGCGACAATATGGCGGACACTTCGGACAATTTTGACACATTTTTGGGACAATTGTCATTTTCACAGCAAAAAATGCATTTAAATTGCATTGTTTACTGTGGAAATGACAGTTGCAGTTTGGGAGTTAACCACAGGTGGCGCTGTAGGGGATGTGTGACCTAATGTGTTGTTTACAACTGTAGGGGGGTGTGGCTGTAGGTGTGACGTCATCGATCGCGTCCCCCTATTACAGGGATGACGCGATCGATGCTCCGGCCACAGAGAAGCCGGGGGAAGCCGTGTGTACACACGGCTCTCCCCGTTCTTCCGCTCCAGGGACGGATCGCCGCACTGCAGCGGCGATCGGGTCCGCGAATCCCGCGGTCCCGTCCTGGAGCTTCGGACCGGGTCGCGGGCGCGCGCCCGCGACCCACGGCTGGGTACTAAAACCAACGTATATATACGTTGATGTGCCCAGCCGTGCCATTCTGCCGACGTAAATGTGCAGTAGGCGGTCCTTAAGTGGTTAAACACCCTCCTGACCAGACCAATTTTCAGCTTTCAGCACTCTTACAATTTGAATGACAATTACTCAGTCATGCAACACTGTACCCAAATGATTTTTTTGTCCTTTTTTCCCACAAATAGAGCTTTGTTTTGGTGGTATTTGATCACCTCTGCGGTTTTTATTTTTTGCGCTATTAATGAAAAATGACAGAAAATTTGGGAAAAAAAAGATTTTTTCTTAGTTTCTGTGATAAAATTTTGCAAATTATTAATTTTTCTTTATAAATTTTGGCTTATATTTATATAAATTTATACTGCTACATATCTTTGATAAAAATAACCCAAAGTTTTTGGAAATTTTTTGGTCTGTGTGAAAGTTTTAGTCTACAAGCTATAGTGCAAATCATAAAAAATTATCACATCTGATCGCACCTGATGTACTGAAGGCCTCTCATTTCTTGAGACCCTAACAAGCAGGAAAGTACAAATGCCCACAGATGGCACTGAGGCGGCACAGATGGCACTGAGGCGGCACAGATGGCACTGAGGCGGCACAGATGGCACTGAGGCGGCACAGATGGCACTGAGGCGGCACAGATGGCACTGAGGCGGCACAGATGGCACTGAGGCGGGTACTGATGTGCTCCGATGAGGCCTGTGTACTGGTGGACACAGGTGGGCACTAATGAGGCGGCACAGATGGCACTAATGAGGCGGCACAGATGGCACTAATGAGGCGGCACAGGTGGCACTGTGATGGGTACTGATGATATGGGTACTGATGTGCACTGATTGACTGCGGCACAGGTGGGCACTGAGGTGGCACAGGTGGGCACCGATTGCAGGTGGGCACGGTGGTACTGGTGGGCGCACGGTGGTACTGGTGGGCGCACGGTGGTACTGGTGGGCACAGATGGTCCTAGGGGCACAGATTCTTTACTCCCCCCCCCCCCCCCCACAGCGCTGCAGCTCCGTTCGCTCTCCCTCCTCACACGCGCTGTCTGTGTGAGGAGGGAGAGTCGGCAATGAGAGATGATCTCATATGTTTACATATGAGATCATCTCTCATTGGCCGCACAGATCGCGCTGTAAATAGCCGCTGTGATTGGCTATTTACCGCGATCTGTGTTTGGCTGTGTCCGAGGGACACGGCCAGCACAGGAGTTCCCCGCTGCGCGCTCGAGATCGCCAAAAGGGGCGGACGAGAAAACTCGTTCACTCAGAGAAGTAGAGCCGCGCTGCGGCAGTACAAATGTCAGGGAAATGTCCGTAGAAGTACTGGCAATCTTGCCAGTAGAAGAAATGGCCATAGAAGAAGTACTGGCAATCTTGCCAGTAGAAGAAATGGCCATAGAAAGAACTGTGCTGGCAATCTTGCCAGTAGAAGAAATGGAAGCCATAGGCTCATCATGTGACAGGAAGATCCTCCTGCTGGTCTATAAATGGCTGCCACTGTCTGATCCAAATTGCTGGATTGTCGTCAGCCTTCCTGAGTTCCTGAGTCTCTGTATTATTACTGTTTGGATTTCCTGTTGTGACCCGGCTTGTTCCTGACCTGTCTGATCCGATCTCCTGGTTTGACCCCCTGGCTTGCTTTACTGACTTGTTACCTTCTCCAGCACCTGATCTTGGCTTGTTTCACGGACTTCGCTTCAGTTATCTGTTCCTGCCTGTTTTCCAACACCAGATTTTAACTTGTCTCCATTCCTGCAAACCTGCATCTCCTGCCTGGATCCACAGTGTTTGATTCCCAGCCGGCTTCCACTGTTGCTCCTTGTGCACACCTTGCCAAGTATTACCAAGGACTTCTAGAGACTGCAGCCCAGTGGTGTTTACTGTATTCTCCAGCATTCTTCAGACACTCACCAGCTCTCTCTTCTGGTTCCTTTTGGCAACCTGTGCTTCTCTGGGCACTACACCCTCTGTACCCAACCTCAGGGGTGTACTGCACTTAGCTGCAAGGGGAGCCCCCTCGGCATTTCGGCCTCCAACCAGGTACGTGACGGTACAATCCAGCCATGACTGAGGCCGACAGAGGTGCTCCCCTGCTCGAGATGATGTGCCAACAAGTCGCCACCCTTACACAAGCCATCCAGAAACTCCAGGATGGTTACGTTTATTTGAAAGATCGACTGCAGCATTTGCCTATCGCTCCAGCCTTGGTGGACTCCAGCTCATCTTCCACTAACACAGCATCAGCTTCCCTGCCTCAAGAATCTGCTAACCCGACCCATACAGTGATGATGCCTTCTCCTGAACCACGGGTACCAACACCCGAACGATTCTTCGGTGACCGAAATACGTTTTGGGCTTTTAAGAATGCGTGCCTGCTGTACCTGGCCCTCCAGCCTAGAACTTTTTCCTCAGTTTGTGAAAGTAGGATTCATAATTTCCCTACTATCCGAGGAACCCCAAGCTTGGGCTCATAACCTACTAGAACAAAAGAGCCCGGCCTTGAACACTATGGACACTTTTTTTGAGGCTATGACTCTTTTGTATGATGACCCCCAGCATATGGCCTCCGCTGAATCTGCCTTAGTCGCCTTACGGCAAGGAGAACGCCCAGTGGAGGACTATACAGCAGAATTCCGCAGATGGTCCACTGATACTAGCTGGAATGAAGCAGCTCTCAGGTTTCAATATTGCCAAGGACTATCTGAGACCCTTAAAGACGAACTAGCCCGAGTTGCTGTTCCAGGCACTCTTGATGAACTTGTCCACCTAGCCATTCTGCTTGACAGGCGCCTGCGGGAGCGGCGGTCAGAACGAGCTCAAACCTTCCAGCCTACCAAGAGGCCACCCAGGTCTCCACCTGCTGTTGAACCCACGCCTGCCTGTTCTGCAGGTCTCAAAAGAGATTCAAAGCAAGCTGGCCTGGTCCGTTCCTCCTTACCTTTCGACTCCGGGGCATGTAGTTGCTTTATGGACTTATCTCTGGCCATGAATCTTGGTGTACCCCTTTATGAGAAAAAACAAAGACTGGAAGTTCTATTGGCCGATGGTTCCTTGCCCAGTTCTGGACTTGTCTCCCATGAAACCATACCCATCTTCACTACTACTGATACCGGCCACCAAGAATTTATCTGTTTTGACATTTTATGTTCTGCTATGTTTCCCATCATCTTGGGAATTCCGTGGCTACAGGCACATAACCCACAAATCAACTGGGCCAAGAAGGAAATCTCTTTTTCTTCAGACTATTGCTTGCAACATTGTTTTCCTTCCAGTTCCAGTAAGCCTGCTAGCTGTCTGGCCGTGCAACCTTCTCCTGATAACCTTCTGCTTGTCCCTTCCGCTTATCATGAGTTCATAGACGTTTTTGACAAGAAAAAGGCCGATGTCCTCCCACCTCACCGACCTTATGATTGTCCGATTGAACTGCTTCCAGGGGCTGAGATCCCATTCGGACGAATCTTTCCTCTATCTGAGAACGAGCTGGAAGCCTTACGTTTATATATTGATGAGAGTCTTGAAAAGGGGTTTATCCGACGCTCTTCTCCTGCTGGAGCAGGTATTTTCTTTGTGGAGAAGGACGGCACATTACGACCATGTGTAGACTACAGAGACATCAATAAAATTACCGTAAAAAAATCGATACCCTCTCCCTCTTGTTCCTGAACTCTTTCAAAGGTTCCGAACCGCCTGTATCTTCACTAAATTAGATCTATGGGGTGCCTACAATCTTGTCCGCATCCGCCAGGGAGACGAGTGGAAGACAGCATTCCGGACGAGGTTCGGCCACTTCGAATACCTTGTGATGCCGTTCGATTATGCAATGCTCCAGCCACGTTCCAGCATCTAGTGAACGATCTCTTCCGGGAATTCCTTGACTACTTTGTAATTGTATACCTTGATGATATCCTTATCTTTTCTGCCTCTTTGGAACTTCCCCGAACCCACGTAAAGAAAGTACTCCTAACCCTGAGAAAACATGGCCTATATGTCAAAGCAGACAAATGTGATTTTGAAAAGACATCTATTCAATTTCTGGGTCTTATCATCTCCACAGAAGGAATTGCAATGGACCCAAAGAAGGTGGAAGCAATACTTAACTGGCCAGCTCCCTCGGACAAGAAGGGTGTCCAGCGCTTCATAGGGTTCTCCAATTTTTACAGGAAATTTGTGAAGGGTTTCTCCACCACCATAGCACCCATCACCCAATTGACCCATCAGACGACCCGGTTCCAGTGGTCCCTAGAAGCTCAGGCAGCCTTTGATAAATTAAAAAATCTGCTCACGTCTGCACCTATTCTACAGCACCCGGATCCAACCCTGCCCTACGTTTTGGAAGTAGACGCCTCTGAAGTAGCTACAGGGGCAATCCTGTCCCAACGGCAAGGACCCAAGGCTCTCCTTCAACCCATTGCTTTCTTTTCCTGAAAGATGAGCCCACCAGAGAGAAATTATGATGTTGGGGATCGAGAACTATTGGCCATTAAATCTGCCTTAGAAGAATGGAGATACTTATTGGAGGGTGCCGCTCATCCCATTATGATTTTTACAGACCATAAGAACCTGGAGTACCTCAGGACAGCCAAACGTTTAAGACCCCGGCAAGCCCGATGGGCTTTATTTTTCTCTAGGTTCAATTTTCATCTTGCATATCGCCCAGGTTCCAAGAATGGGAAAGCGGATGCACTCTCTCGAATGTTTCCAAACACTCCCGAAACAACAGAGCCAAGTACGATCCTTTCCGCTCAAAATGTTTTACTCATCCAACCTGACTTAAAGACTTTGATTAAATAAGCCTCAACCCAGTGCCCTGACCCAGAAATGTCCTCATTGAGAAGCCAAGATGGATTTTTATGGCACCAGGACAAGATCTTTGTTCCCCAATCAGTTAGACTCCAAGTCCTAAAGATGTCACATGATCACAAACTTGCCGGACATTTTGGAATACGAAGAACCACTGAACTTGTTCAGCGCTCTTTTTGGTGGGCCAGCCTAAGACAGGACTGTAGAAAATGTTAACTCCTGCACCACATGCCAGCGCAATAAGGGTTCCAATGCCAAACCATGGGGACTTTTGAGGCCACTACCCATCCCTGAACAACCTTGGAAAGAAATATCCATGGATTTTATAGTAGACTTGCCTCCCTCTGGGGGATGCACCACCATCATGGTGGTGGTAGACCGCCTTTCCAAAATGGCACATTTTCTCCCGATGATTGGCACACCGTCTGCCTCGGAGACAGCAGACATGTTCATTAAAGAGATCGTCAGATTACATGGACTACCAGATAGTATTGTCTCTGACAGAGGGGTACAATTTACCTCCAAGTTCTGGAGAGATCTCTGCAAATCTCTATCAATTGAAGTATGTCTTTCCTCAGCATACCACCCCCAGAGCAATGGTCAAACATAAAGGACTAACCAGACCTTAGAACAGTATCTTCGTGCTTCTGTACTTGTTCACAGGATTACTGGATCTCCCTTCTTCCCTGCGCTGAGTTTGCATATAACAATTCTTTGCATGCAGCCATCAATCAATCTCCTTTCTGGGCAAACTATGGATTTCACCCTTCCTTCCTTCCGAATACTATACCTGAAACATCTGCCCCCGCTGTCCAGGATCGGTTAAGGTTCATTCAAACTAACAACAAGATACTTCAGGAGGCCATGCGAAAAGCCCAAGAGGACTATAAGAGGTTTCATGATAAAAGAAGAAGAGGGAATCCTGTCTTTAAGGTTGGGGACAAGGTTTGGCTTTCTTCAGTAAACCTCAAGCTCTCATGTCCAGCCCGGAAGCTTGGACCCAAGTTCATTGGTCCCTTTGAAATTAAAAGAGAAATAAATCCAGTGGCTTTTGAGCTGGCACTACCCAATACTTACAAGATCCATCCAGTGTTCCACATCTCCCTGCTTAAGCCTGTGGTACCCAGTCCATTTCCTGGAAGAGAAGAGCCACCTCCACCTCCAGTCCTGGTAGAAGGGGAAACTGAATTTGAGGTTGAAGCCATTATGGATTGCCGGAGGAGAGGTAGGCAGATCCAGTATCTCATCAAATGGAGGGGATACCCTCCCGAAGACAGTTCCTGGGAGCCTGCAAACAATGTGCATGCTCCTAGACTAGTACGGGACTTTCACAGCAGACATCCCGAAGCATCGGCCCGTTGTGGCATCCGGAGGCTGGGGGGGGGCACTGTCAGGGAAATGTCCGTAGAATTACTGGCAATCTTGCCAGTAGAAGAAATGGCCATAGAAGAAGTACTGGCAGTCTTGCCAGTAGAAGAAATGGCCATAGAAGTACTGGCAATCTTGCCAGTAGAAGAAATGGAAGCCATAGGCTCATCATGTAACAGGAAGATCCTCCTGCTGGTCTATAAATGGCTGCCACTGTCTGATCCAAATTGCTGGATTGTCGTCAGCCTTCCTGAGTTCCTGAGTCTCTGTATTATTACTGTTTGGATTTCCTGTTGTGACCCGCTTGTTCCTGACCTGTCTGATCCGATCTCCTGGTTTGACCCCCTGGCTTGCTTTACTGACTTGTTACCTTCTCCAGCACCTGATCTTGGCTTGTTTCACGGACTTCGCTTCAGTTATCTGTTCCTGCCTGTTTTCCAACACCAGATCTTAGCTTGTCTCCATTCCTGCAAACCTGCATCTCCTGTCTGGATCCACAGTGTTTGATCCCCAGCCGGCTTCCACTGTTGCTCCTTGTGCACACCTTGCCAAGTATTACCAAGGACTTCTAGAGACTGCAGCCCAGCGGTGTTTACTGTATTCTCCAGCATTCTTCAGACACTCTCACCAGCTCTCTCTTCTGGATCCTTTTGGCAACCTGTGCTTCTCTGGGCACTACACCCTCTGTACCCAACCTCAGGGGTGTACTGCACTTAGCCGCAAGGGGAGCCCCCTCGGCATTTCGGCCTCCAACCAGGTACGTGACAACAAACTTGTACGGCCGTCAGCAAGTGGTTAAGAACATACTGCACCTGCCCTGTAGAGGCTGTCTCTGGATTCATCACAAGTCCTTTACTGATTTTTGCTGATTCACTGCTGGGGCTAGTTGAATCTGTAAGACTAGATATCCAGAGCACCCCACTCCCCCTTAAATCCCATGTCAAGAACATCGCCCCCACTATCAGAAGTTGAGTCCCCCTACCCTCCCTTACCTTGTGCTGCTGCTGGAAAGAATCTGGGTTCAGGGCTGAGAAGCAGAAAATGGATGGTCTGGAGGAGTGTTTGAATCGGATGACAGTCTGCTGATTTGCTGAGGTGGCGCCAAGGGGATGATGCAGCTGCACAGAGAACCCCAGGATCTGGTTGGGGAGCTCTGTTCTTAATGTTGCTGGCTGTGAAGACCAGGTGGGGGTAGAGATGAGGGTTGCTGCAGGTAGGAGGGCCACATGAAATGGCCTGGTACTGGGCCGGTTTGGCTTGTGGGTTTTGTTACACATGTGCTGTACAGAATAGATCACAGTTCCCTGATATCTAACAGCTGATTGGAGGAAAGGGACACAACCCCCTCTACAGAGGATTTACAGGCTTATGAAAACATTGCACAGAGTTGAGGCTCTGAGTCACTTGCTATGGGTTGGAGGGTGTGGGGAGTGGGTGCTCTTCCTTTAGGCTGTTGTGTCAGGAAAAATGGTCAGAAGGGACTCGTATAGATGGCAGATAAGGTGAGCCACAGCCAGTGCTTTGGATTCAGGTTAGTACACCCTATAGTGGGATGTGCTTTGTTCATATTTTATGTCTAAAGTTTACAACCAGGTTAAAAGCAAGGTATGCACCGAATTTTTTTTTCATTCAACCAGTGGGTTGAATGGACAAAAACTTGCAGATCCCTTCCTCCTCACCATACCATTGTATTAGAACAGCGGGGACTTTACCCACGCCCCACCCATATTGTCACAGATCTAATACTAGTTTTCCAGCATGACCATTTTATAGTCAGGCTTTTTACCAGCCTTACAATAAACCAAGACTATGCCCACTTATTTCTAGTTCTAAACATTTGTATTTGGATGTGTTTTGTCATATATTTTGTTGCAGTTTTTGGTTCTTTTTTTATTTTATTTTGTCATTTCAATTTTTTACAGAAAACAATAGAATCAGAAACAATGAAAACATCAGAAGTGTTTCGAAGGAAGTTTGGAGAGCTTTCTGACACCATGAAGGAGGTAACAATCTAGCAGAATTTGTGTGCTGTTGATTTTTATGGGGGGTTAAATAGAGAAAATAGTTAACAATACTTGTAAATTAGTTTACCTGTTACTATCATTTGGTTGAATAATTTGCAGACCAAAATATATTAAAATATAAATCTGTATAATGTATAATGGACAACGTCACCCAGTGCCTCCTCTCCCATGCAGGAGCAGAGAAAATGGATTTTAGGGGTTAAAACAGGCATTGAGGAGGCAATATAATGACTCCATACCAGTGGCGGCTGGTGCTCCATTTTTGGGGGTTTTGGGGGGCGCAAACAAAACCCCAGCCAACCCACCCCCCCCCTGCCAACGGCACTCGCAATGGGACCTGCAGACAGACAGATATTCCGATAGATAGATAATTGGATAGACGGATAGATAGATAAATAGAGAGAGCTATAGATAGATGGACAGAGCTGTAGATGGACAGAGCTGTAGATGGACAGAGCTGTAGATGGACAGAGCTGTAGATGGACAGAGCTGTAGATGGACAGAGCTGTAGATGGACAGAGCTGTAGATGGACAGAGCTGTAGATGGACAGAGCTGTAGATGGACAGAGCTGTAGATGGACAGAGCTGTAGATGGACAGAGCTGTAGATGGACAGAGCTGTAGATGGACAGAGCTGTAGATGGACAGAGCTGTAGATGGACAGAGCTGTAGATGGACAGAGCTGTAGATGGACAGAGCTGTAGATGGACAGAGCTGTAGATGGACAGAGCTGTAGATGGACAGAGCTGTAGATGGACAGTTAAACAGATAAATAGATGGAGGGAGAGAGATACAGAGAGAGAGAGATACAGAGAGAGAGAGAGATACAGAGAGAGAGAGAGATACAGAGAGAGAGAGATACAGAGAGATACAGAGAGAGAGAGAGATACAGAGAGAGAGAGTGATACAGAGAGAGAGAGAGTGATACAGAGAGAGAGAGTGATACAGAGAGAGAGAGTGATACAGAGAGAGAGAGTGATACAGAGAGAGAGAGTGATACAGAGAGAGAGAGTGATACAGAGAGAGAGAGTGATACAGAGAGAGAGTGTGAGATACAGAGAGAGTGTGAGATACAGAGAGAGTGTGAGATACAGAGAGAGTGTGAGATACAGAGAGAGTGTGAGATACAGAGAGAGTGTGATACAGCGAGAGAGTGTGATACAGCGAGAGAGTGTGATACAGCGAGAGAGTGTGATACGTAGAGAGAGTGAGAGATGTAGAGAGAGATGTAGAGAGAGAGAGAGATGTAGAGAGAGAGAGATGCAGAGAGAGAGTGATACAGCGAGAGAGTGTGATACGTAGAGAGAGAGAGATGTAGAGAGAGATGTAGAGAGAGATGTAGAGAGAGAGAGAGATGCAGAGAGAGAGAGATGCAGAGAGAGAGAGATGCAGAGAGAGAGAGATGCAGAGAGAGAGTGATACAGCGAGAGAGAGTGATACAGCGAGAGAGAGTGATACAGCGAGAGAGAGTGATACAGCGAGAGAGAGTGATACAGAGAGAGAGAGTGATACAGAGAGAGAGAGAGATACAGAGAGAGAGAGAGATACAGAGAGAGAGAGAGATACAGAGAGAGAGAGAGATACAGAGAGAGAGAGAGATACAGAGAGAGAGAGAGATACAGAGAGAGAGAGAGATACAGAGAGAGAGAGAGATACAGAGAGAGAGAGAGATACAGAGAGAGAGAGAGATACAGAGAGAGAGAGAGATACAGAGAGAGAGAGAGATACAGAGAGAGAGAGAGATACAGAGAGAGAGAGAGATACAGAGAGAGAGAGAGATACAGAGAGAGAGAGATACGTAGAGAGAGAGAGAGATACGTAGAGAGAGAGAGAGATGCAGAGAGAGAGAGATGCAGAGAGAGAGAGATGCAGAGAGAGACAGAAAGACAGGAGATGTGTAAGGCTCTGATTGCTGGGTGAAGCATGGCACACGGCACCTTCCTCCCTCCAGTCTGATCACAGTACAGGCTGAGCATACAGCCCAAGGTGCTGCTGGACATGGATGGGGTGGACAGGACAGACAATGAGATAAAGTATTTTAATACGTTTCCTGCCTTAGAGTCATGGAGCCAAAACGAAAGTAACACTGTCCTGGGGAAAGCACCGCCCATTTCCTTTGGCAGAGAGGAAGCAGCAGGACCCAATTACAGTGGAGACTGTGGAGACACTGGAGTGTGATTGGCTCGTGACGCACAGCACATAGCCACAGAGCTTAAAAAAAACTGCAAATGAAGCGTCTTGCCTGCTTGCATTGGCATGACGCTTCAGTGACGCTATAGCAGCACACTGTGACCGGCGCCCACCCTGCACATAGTGCTGTTACAGGACCTTTTTTCTTAAAGGGCCCAAAAAATTTTTTTTTAATTACTGGCTTTGGGGGAGGGGGGCGGCGCCCATGCGCCCCCTATGGACGTGCCGCCACTGCTCCATACCACTTGCCATCTGCAAAAGCTGTTCATCGTAGATTGTTATATACAATCCCTAAGAAATATAAGAAGCTATGGGGTGCTTGAGGGGGGGATTTCTGAGGAGGTAAGGGGGGGGGTGGAGAAAGAGGGTCTGGAACCATGTTGTCACAGCCCATTCTCTGTGTGTTCACAGTGCGGCACACAGTGGGTATGAGGGCAGCTTCTCCTCCTCCTTCCCATCTCATTGCAGCTGAAGCTTCCCACAGAGGCACTGCTAAGATTGTAAGAGACCTGGCTTTCTAATAGTTATAAGAAACTAGTTTGTGAGGATTGTATTCCATTCAGAGCTAGTTCAGAGACTTCCCCTTTTAAAGAGTTAATGTCTTCTATGAAGGAGGTAGTGGTCTCCTTTCAGTTCCTTAATGACAGGGAAGCTGGACTAGTGCCTTCCACATCTAGATCCATAGCTCAAGAGCCTTCAGCCTCGGCTAGGTCCCTTACTTTGTTAGCGTCTGAGACCATTAGTTCACGCTATGCTTCTGAGCTAGGAGGTGAGAATTCAGGTTCTTCATCTAATAAGAAAGGAAGTATCTTTTTCCAGTTAAAGATATTGACAAAGTATAGCAGATTGAGATGCCACTGCAAGCCCAATCTGTACATAATGGAATGTATAGGGGTCTACAGGGGTGCAAGTAGAGAACTTTTCCGATACAACAGTCACTTAAGGACATGATTCTTTCTGAGTGGAAAGAGCCTGAAAAAAGATTGTTCCAGTCTAGAGTGTTGTTTTCTTTTTAGTCTGAGTTGTCTGGGGTCCTTGAGGATCAAATGGACAGTCTGACTCGTTGCCTTGTAAGGCCTGGGATGCTTCAGCTTTTTCTTTGGGTCCTGCGGTAGCATCCACTTGTGTGGCTTGGAATTTAGATGTATGGGTTCAGCGTCTGGGTAATCTTCTTTCATCCAACACCTCCAAAGAGGAGATTAGGAAATCTCTCCCACTCATTGCTAGGTCAGCGGCCTTTTTAGCTGATGCAGGGGCAGATTCCGTAAAAGCTGTAGCTAGGTCTTCTGCTCTCATTAATTCAGCTAGGCGGGCTATCTGGCTTAAGTCTTGGGAAGGTGACCTTACCTTCAAGAATAAGCTCTGGGGCATACCCTTTGAAGGCAGGCTCTTCCTCCTTAGTGGAGGTCCTAGCTCATGCCTCTGAGAAGAGTAAACGTTACCTTCTTCCCAAAAGAATAAACCCCAGAATAAGAGGCCTTTTTCGCGGCTTCCAAAACGAGGTTAATTTTAAAACCAGCAGGCAAAGAAAAAGTGGTCTTTTAACAAAGACCAGCAAAAAGGGGGGACTCTTTGCTCCTTCAGCCCTTCCAAAAATCCCCAGTGACGCCAGAATAGTGGTAGGGGGAAGGCTGTCCCATTTTCATCAAAGAATGGGCAGAGATTTCCAACATTATTCTTCAAACATTGCAAAGGGGTTACAGGTTGGAATTTCAAGTCTGTCTCCCCCCCCCCCCCCCCCCAGAGATTTTTCTTACCCATCTGCCGAGAGACTGCAAGCCATGATGAATCTAATTTATGTGTGGAGATTCAAAAATTCTGGGGATTTTATTCTAAAGTCTCTGGTCAAGAAAGACCTCCCTTGGACCGAGCAGGCAGTTATTAGGGTTAATGACTGCAGCCATCTCAGGGGTGCCTTGGGCCCAATTACACTTCAGACCCCTTCACTCATTGAGTTTGCAGGAAAGATTCTCTAGATCAGTTGGTGCAGCTCCCAAGAGAGGATTCTCAATCTCTCCTGGTGGGAGCAGCGGATACACCTACAGGGAGGGAAGAACTGGGCAAAACATGCTTCGGTAAAAAATTACGGGAGTGCTCACTCTCAAGACTACCAGGCCCAGGAGCCTGGTTACCAGAGGAGGCAGGCCACTCCTCAAATTTCAGGAAACTACTAGCTGTGGGGAAAGCTCTTATGTCTCTGAAAGGGTCTATTCAAAAGACCTATTTTCTCAGAAAATGCCACAACTGTGCTTACCTGAACAATCAAGGGGGCACTTGCTCAAGTCGCTTCTAACGTTAACACAGCAGATCCTGTCCTGGGCAGAGTTCAATGTGCTTCAGTCAGGGCAGTCCACATCAAGAAGTCCAGAGAATGCGCTGGCGGACTATCTGAGCAGGGTGAGCATCAGTTCCAGCGGCTGGGAACTTCATCAGGGCACGTTCTGGGAGGTTGTGCCCAGATGGGGTCCTGCCCACAATGGATCTTTTTGCCTCCAGTCTCAACAGAAAACTGCCAGCGTTCTTACTGAAGAGAGAGACGGAGTCCTTAGGGACGGATGCTCTCTCCTTCCCGTGGGATTTTCACTCTGGCCTACGCCCTCCCTCCCTTTTCCCTATTGCCAGAAGTGGTTCTGATTGCCCTTGGTTGCCCAGGAGGAGTTGGTTTCTCTCTCTGAAGGCCCTTCCTGTAGATCCTCCCTGGCCCCACCAGATCGGAAGGATGGAAACAGCAATCTAATTTGCGCTAATGTGCACTAGGAGGCAGCAGTGAGGCAGACGGATTAGCATCAGGAGTCACTGCGGCGCACATCTCCTAGGAGTAGGAGTGTGTGTGCCATAGCTCCAGGCAGGCGTAGGAGGCAGACAGCAGACAGGCAGTGTCCCTCCCAGCCCTGCAACCATGCCCCAGCTTCTGGCCAAGCCTTGGCTCTGAGTTCACCCCTTAGGCGAATCATTTTTTCTCCTCCTGAGCCCCCTTCTCCAGACAATCCTCCCCAGGTAGGCACTATTTTTCTGTTTACCTCCCCTGGAACCGACTGGCGGCCGTCCTTTTCAGGACAAGCCACCGGATTGCTGGGGCCTCTTTCCCTCTCCTTATCCCACATTTTTCACCTACCATTACCACCCACCATCAAGCAACCCTCCCCCGCGTCTCCCGGCCTCTATCCCCCGTTATTTCCCCTTTCCTCCCCTGAATCGCACCAGCCACTGCTGATTCACGGCGGCCGCATCTCAGGAAAGGCCGCGGCTTCATCCGCGGGCAATCGGCGCGACGCTCTCTCGGCCAAAATATCACTAGTAACCCCCCAAGAGCTCACCCCCCAGCCCCTGTAGGACTCATCCACCCCTGGCTTAACAACCTGCCCCCCCCCCCTGCGCACACAACCCACCCAGCTGGCCACACACCAGCCTGGGTCCCAGGTCCTGCTCCTGGTCGGCGGCCATCTTGGTACACCCCCAGCAGCAGTGTCAGCTCTCCCCCCACCCCCCTTGACACAACTTAATAGCACTTGATCCAGGGGTTCGCACCGATCACCTCTCAGGGATCAGGAAGGAATTTTTTCCCCTACCAAAGCAAATGGCATAGCACGGTTAGGTTTTTTTGCCTTCCTCTGACCAAGCCGGAGGATTCACCGAATCCTCTCTTCATCGCCAACCATAAAAAACGACTTTTCCCCCGTGAATGGCGACCGTGGCTAATCTGCGGTACTGCGGCAGAACCATTTGGAATCTGAGGCGTTTCGCCGCAATACTACCAGCCATCACCAAAAAGACCCCTAAGAATTGAACAACTTTTGAGGATTGATCGACAGTCAAAAGTTTTAGCCATTTACCCCAGCCTAAGCACATTTCTTGTGCTCTGATCAACACAAGATCGGCAGTAAAACACCGACTTGAAATCCATGATTTCATTCTACAACACGATCTAGACTGCCTCTTCATTACAGAGAGCTGGCTTACAGCCGACTAACACCATTCTAGGAGAACTGGTGCCAGAAAACTACCGTATTATAAACGGAAAACAGAATAGGGCAAAGGAGGGGGCCTGGCGGTAATTTGCAAGACTCAGCGTGCAATCACCAAACCAATCCTTCAAAATCCTCTTCCGTTCATGGAAACCCTTACGCTACAAAACTGCAAACAAATTCAAAAGAGACCATCCACATTCTGCTCTGCTATAGGCCACCCCGGCCCAAAATCACAGCTGCTATCATCATGGACGGATTTCTTCTCCACTTACACCCTCAACAGCAAACATTTTTTGCTGCTCGGGGATGGATTTCAACCTCTGGGCCAATTCCGCACAAGACCCCATTGCCGTTGCCGGTATTAACCACCTGGTAGATTTAGGGTCACAGCAACTAGTATGTGGACCCACACATGCTTCAGGTCACACACTTGATCTTATTTTCAGACAAGCTCTGGAAATAAAAATTTTGGAAAATGAAAAGTTGCCATGGACAGACCACCATGCAATTAAATTCATTATTTCCACAATTTCCCCCCGCAACAAAAACATCAAATCCAGTGACAACTCACTAGACTAGATGTCAGAAGAAGCTCCACTCGGAAACTCTTCAAAACCACTTTAAGGGAAAAAATAGAAACAATTCAGCCGCATCAAACGGCCGTTGAAGCACTGGATGGCATAAACTCGCCATGCTACAGTCAGCCGACTTGGTAGCGCCGAAACGCGAATCCCGCATCCGGAAAAACAGCAGCTGGTTTAACAACCAGCTGTCGTTACTGAAGCAAGAACGCAGAAGGGCAGAATCTGCCTGGAAAATAAGTTCTTCAGAGCTAAACCTATCCATCTACAAGGGGCGACAACAAGAAAATACCACAAAGAAATTTTTCAAGCCAAGAAAAATTATTTTTCGTAGGCTATCAACAGCGCCTTAAACCGCCCCCGCGAACTCTTCAAGATGGTCACTCAGACTATAAGAAACCAGGATGTATTGAAGCCCCCCAATACAGACACACAAGAACTTTGCAATGAACTATCGGATTGCTTCATTAATAAAATCGAAACAATCCGTGAAAGCATTCAGCAAAACAATCCCCCCCTCAGCCCCCCCTGCAGCCTCTCACACAACACCCATAGTAATTCTCCTATATCAGGTAAGTTCACCCTGGAACCCATCTCCATCGAGACCACTAAGAATATCATTGGGGCTTTGCGCAATGGGACATCACCAAATGACATTATCCCTACTAATCTGCTGAAGGAATGCGCCTATATCCTGGCTCCTCCCATCACGCAGCTTATCAACCACTCTTTCTTGAAGGGCATAGTGCCCTCACAGTTGAAAGAGGGTATAATCCAACCTATCCTGAAAAAACCCTTCCTGGACCCCAAGGACCCACTCCACGCCGTCCCATAAAAAAGCCTCAATGTACTTTCAAAAGTAATGGAAAAAGTAGTGGTACAACAGCTGCAACAGCATCTAGATACCCACAAACTACTCGACCCATTGCAATCAGGATTCCGTCCCGGACACGGGACTGAAACCGCGCTGCTCAAAGTAGGGACGATGTTCTCAAGGCCACAGACGAAGGAAAATCTTGTCTTCTAGTTCTGTTGGACCTAAGTGCAGCTTTCGACACTGTAGACCACAAACTGTTACTCACGCGGCTTGCTTAAGTAGCCAGAGTCGCAGAGAGTGATTTATCTTGGTTCTCCTCTTTTCTGGGAAAACCGTTCGCAAACAGTGAAGTTAGGACCCTTCACATCTGAGTAACGCACCAGGATCTGCGGAGTCCCTCAAGGATCGCCTCTGTCACCAGTGCTGTTTAACATCCATCTTCGTCCTCTTTTTGAGATTATCAGCAGCCAAAAACTGCTTTAAAAACTCATACGCAGACGACACGCAACTGTATTTCCACATTTGCAATAAAAAGGATCACCGCCTCAATCTAGAGACATGCCTCTCTTTGATAGAGGACTGGATGACAAAGAGTTATCTTAAACTCAACGACGGAGCGAAAACAGAACTTCTCCTGTTTCACGCCAAACAAAGAAATCAATCTGCAACAACATGGACCCCCCTGCCCATTCTGGGCAAAATCATCACCCCTAGCGCCAAAGTCAAAAGTCCTACGGGTCATCTTTGACTCCTACATGACTATGGACGCACAAATAGGGTCAGTAGTCGGCGGATTCCACATCTGTTGCGCCTACTACGCAGACTTACCCCTTTCATCCCCAAATAAGATTTAGCGGTCGTGGTGGGAGCAATTGTTAACTCCAGACTGGACTATGCAAATGCCCTTTACCTCGGACCTCCCCAAGTACCAAAATCGCTCGTCTGCAAGTCCTTCAAAATACGGCCGCCAGACTTGTGACTGGAAAAAAACCCTGGGAATCCATCTCACCTTCACGGAGATCGCTTCACTGGTTACCAGTTAAAGACAGGATTGCTTTAAAAGCTCTCTGTCTAACGCATAGAATGTATCCATGGGAATGCCCCCCATTATCTATGCGAAAAAATAAAAGCACACAATCCCAATCGCATCCTGCGATCCACCACTGAGAACCTACTACAGATCCCAAAAGCCAACTACAAGTCCAAAGGTGAAAGAAGATTCGCCGTCCAAGGCCCAGACTGTGGAACGCTTTACCAACCAGTATTCGGTTAGAGGCGAATCACTTAGCTTTCAGGAGAAAGGATCAAGACTCGTCTCTTTTGATATCAAAAGAGACAGGAACAACAAGCGCCCAGAGCCGATTCAGTTCGCATGTGCTGCGCTCTATAAGTTTTTCATTATATTCATTCATTCATTCATTCATCTGCTCCATCAGGACAGGAGTGTGTGCATCAAACCCTCAGACCTTCCATTTAAGGGCCTGGAGGCTGAGCGGCGCATCCTACAGTTGAGGGGATGTTCCTCTCTGAAATCTGTTGTTAGTATTAAATGCTCTTACAAGGGCCCCTTTAAACCTTTGCATGAGGCTTCCTTGAAATTAATTTTCTTTGAAGATTTCCTTCCTTTGGCTATTGGCGTCAAGGAGGAGGATTTCTGATCTACAGTCTCTTTCCTGTAAAGACCCCCTCCTGAGGATTCTAGAGGACAGGTTTAGTGATTGGCCCGATCCTTACTATTTGCCATAAGTATCTTCGAACGTTCATATGTCCCAGGTAGGGATGAGCCGAACACCTCCCAGTTCGATTCGCACCAGAACCTGCAAATGGACCGCAAGTTCACACAAACTTTAGAACCCCATTAAAGTCTATGGGACTCGAACGCTTGAAATCAAAAGTCCAAATTTTAAAGGCTAATATGCAAGTTATTGTCCTAAAAAGGGTCTGGGGACCCGGGTCCTGCCACAGGGGACATGTATCAATGCTAAACTGCAGTTTTTCGGGAGCAGTGATTTTTAATGATGCTTAAAGTGAAAAAAAGGAAAATATTCCTTTACATATCGTACCTGTTGGGTGTCTATAATATGCCTGTGAAGTGGCACGTGTTTCCTGTGTTTAGAACTGTCACTGCACAAAATGACATTTCTATAGGAAAAAAGGAATTTAAAACAGCTTGCGGCTTTAATGTAATGTCTGGTCCCTGCAATATGGATAAAAAAATCATTGAGAAAAATTGCATGGTCATTAGCAGCCTCTTTTGGTCTTGTAAGGAAATAAAAAAAAGGAAAGGCATGGAGCCCTCAGGCCCTATATACTCTGAACAGCAGTATACAGGCGGCGGTGCAAACAAGACAGGGACTGTAGGTTTGTTAAGTAGAATCTGTTTGTAATTTGGAACTTGTACATTTTAACATTTAGCTCCAGACAAAAAATCTATAAGCTTTTTGGATTTTTTTTTTTTTTAAACCTAGGGAAGGGTTATCACCCCTGTAACATTTGTATTACTGTCTGTGCACCTGTTCTGAAGATTTCACCTCACTTTCTGTCCCAATGATATTTTTTTAGAATTTTTTTTTTTTTTTTTTGGTTAAACAAGGATTGTGATAAAGCATCAGTGGAGAGGGACCCCTTTTCCCATATTAACTTTTTTTTTTTAAATCAAAAATGATGTTTAATGAGCATGAAAAAAAGAGGATTACAGACATGGGAATAATTGGTGCAACATGCACCACAAGCAAGGATACATATCAATGTCAAGTATACAGACACAACAGGGACATAAAAAGGAAAACATGTCACTTGGGCATAGGCAAAAACATGCGGGGAGACAAAAAGAAAATAACTTGCAGGCCAGCATTTCAGGAGCACCCGAGGGGCGCACTAGGGAGCACTATTTGTC